>KK500195.1:139673-163086 GCA_000688715.1 Glossina pallidipes | reverse complement strand
AAATTGTAAATCTAGCATAAATTGTGAATTACGGTAGAGCGCGACAGATCGATAATGCTACAGCAGTTTTTCACAAGGCATGGTTTGCTCACCGTAGCTAACCAAACTTTCGCTTTATGACATACTGTAATATGTTGTCCTTTCACATATTAATTAATTTACATAAAGATATATTTTGTTTATGATATTTTTCAATAAAATCCTTAAAAAGTTCCGTTTTAGCTACATTTTGACTTATATCCCTCCGAGACTTCGTTTAACAAAATTTGGTGAACGGCTTAACAGAGCTCTGTAAAAAAATTTTCAATTGAGTCTACATATATATTTATTATTTTTGTAATATTTATTATATTTAAATATAACTTCACAACCTTCAACTGAATTAAGATAAGTGTTGGTTATTATTTTGACTCAACAAAGTGCGGTCACACTGACTATGAAAAAAAATTTTTTTTTTCTGTTTTCTGACAAAGAAATCTTTAACTTTTATACGCATATGTGTAAGTTTATTACTTATTATCTTCATATTTCTGTATTACCTTTATTATTTGAGGATAGACCTTATTAATTTTAATTTATATTTTAATTTTTTTATTTACAGATATCAGCGTTGATAAAATTATTAAACCTATAATGACAATATATTGATTCCGTAGGGTATATTTTTATGAAATTTTAATACTTTTACGTCATTTGGGTTAAGGAAACTGGTATTTTTTTAATTTTTTAATTTTTTTGAAGTGCCGTCAGTAAAATTATGCTATTTCTCTATTCAAATCTTTGTAGCATTTCGTATGAATATTCCGGATGTAGTGTTTTGTTTTCAATTTATTTTTGCACGCGATCTGGCTTGTCGGATTGGAATGCGTGTTGAAGTCTAATTTGAAACAAGCATCCGCGCTACACAAAAAATTATTATTTTATTCGCGTGCACTTTCAAACTTAAAATTTATAATTTTATTGACAACATAAGTTAAACCGATCTAAGCAGTCGTTCCAGCCCACGCCCTTTTTCCAACCAACCCTAAAGTCTTATCTCGAAAATCATATCACAACCTTAAGCTTTTTTTTTTATATAATAAAATGACAGAGAATATCTGCAATTACCAATTGTTAAATATCCACTGGAAGGGCAAATGGGGGTTAACGCCAAGTTGTGTGCCACATTAGAAGATTGGATCGATGGGATTCATTTACCATTTCGTTTGATTCCTGAAACTTTTGAAATGGCCGTCGTGTATGTGCACTAATTCAAGCATGTCTTAACTGTTTTACTATACTTTTTACACGAAAATGATAGCAAAGATGATGAAAATTCATCAGTTTGCAGTCTTTTAGTAATATGTAAAAATGTATTTTCAGCAGTGACATTGACTCTTTTATGCGTTTTCTTATATCATTGAAATATGGTTCGAGGTACTTCGATCAAACACAACCGATCATTGACGCAATATTTTTGAAAGAATTTTGAAAATTTACACAAATCAGTTATTGCTTTCTTCGCCTTTATCTCTATTCACTTGTCTGAAAGCGTTTTATGGCTAAAGGAGTTTTGGAGGGTTTCATTCGTGCCTTTTTTGCAGTTCGATTCCTTGTTTTTTCTTAGACGGAGAATTATGTATTTTTCGTTTTCTATTTTCAAATTCCCAAAAAAAACTATCGTTACCTCTAGATGATTTAAAATATCAGTTCTATCGTCACCGTCGAAAAAGGAATTTTTGTGCGAAATCGACAATATTCAACAAACATCTTTTTTTATACATATCTTATTAGAGTAGCTTACTGATCTAATCCATGACGTTAGTATTTGGATTTGATCTTCGTTTAGGCCTGGTGGGATATTTGCAAAGTCTTCATATTTGGCATTATATTGATAAAATAATTTGTGTTTACCATACGAACTACAATTATAGTTTGGTTTACAATTTCTATAGTTTTTATTTTTCATATTAATTAAACTTGTTTCACTTTTCATTCGGGTAGTTAATTGTAATGGTTTGGTTTTATTTATTTAATGTTCAACATTTCATGGCTTGTATACGATTTTTTATCCTGTTGTACTGCACATGGTGTTGTTCGACTTGGGAAGGACTACACTTGTTTGTTGAATAAAAAGCAGCGTTGGGAAATTTAGTCATTTAGAGTATTATTTGCATTTTTAGGCTATTATTTGGCTTTTTAAAGAATGACTGTAAAGTATATTATCGTTATTTTGAGAGTTCAAATCTTGTCTATCTATATGTATTCCGTTTTTACTGGCTAATTGTGCTGTTTCATCATTTTTATTATATGTTATCATTATTGGCGTTTTCCACCAGTAGGGAAGAAGGGTTGCCTTGATTTGACGAATTTTCCCCTGCATTAATACTCTCACCGTTCACTAAATTGGTGTTATTTGTATCAACAGCTCTGCAATTCAAGAAATAAGCAATATGATTTTCTTTACACTTAATGTATTTAATTTTCGCTTGTAATCAATTAAATGGATGAACCAGCTTTGCAGCCTTGAGCTGCTGTTCTCTACATTATTTTTACCTTGTACCCACTTAAGTATTTGGTGGACTGTATTCAGATCAAATTCGACCCCATAGAGGTGAGGTCTAAAAAATTTCACTTCCCAAACTATAGCTAGTATATTATTATTTCTTAATAGTCGAGAGTAGGTAGTATATGTACTTTCAATGCCGTTAAATAGTGACTTTTAAAATCCTCTACTTTGCAAAAAATTTTTTGTGTGGTGATAAGGCGTCTGAATGTGAGCCGAATGGTGTTCGTATGAGTTTTTTTTGTGCCCGAGCGTTCTGGAATGGGGGTTGGTGTGGGTTTTTTGGGCTCAAACGTTCAAAATGGGTGTTCGTGTCGAGGTTTTCGAGAGTGTCGTTGTGGTGGTGTTGCAAACCATGTTGCTTACAATCGTATAGTATACCGCACAGCCTATCTAGTTAATTGTTGTTTTTTGCGGTTTAGCGGTTTTTTAATTGATTCACTGACCTATCTTAATGTTATTAATGAATAACCTATATTTATTTTTTGATCTCAAATCTAGAACTTGCGTGTTTTTGTGTGTGTGTGTGTACAAATTTTTTTGATATTAATCATGTGAAAAAAAGAGAATTAATTAAAGATTTTTTTGTATATGGTAAGGTGTTTTATGTTTCTCCACAATGTTATTGTGGTCATCTTGCAACGTATGCGTGCACGTGTGTGTGTGGTAAGGTGTTATTAATGTGAATTTTGGTTTGTCCAGAGTGTTGCAAACCAACTTCTAAACTAAGAATACCCCACAGAATAGGAAGGTAATTGTGTCTATTGTGGTGATGCTGCAAACCAAGTTCTAAACGAAGTATACCCTACAGCATAGAAAATTAATTGTATGTTTTGCTTTGGTGTTGCAAACCATTTCATTAAGTGAGTATACCCTACAGTATGAGAAGTTTATTGTGCTGCAAAGCACATTACAAACATTGTATACCCTACAGCAGAGGAAATTTGTTATCGTCGCGACTGATTTGTGCAAACTTTTAGCTAAAATTGAACATGTTTGTGTGTTGTATGTGTAGGTTGTATATTCGTATTTATATCGACGCTTTGCATTTTTAATGATAAAGAACACCTTCGCTTTTTTCTTCCAGTTGTTTAGTTTTCAATGTTTCAATTACTTTCAACATAACAAATGATATGTTAATTTTCAGCACATCATCGTTGGGTACAGTTAAACTTAACTCTACAATTTTTGAATTCGCGTCTGCACGAGGAGTAGTAATAGTGAACGGTGTAGGATTAGCAATCACTATTTTCAGTATAAGAAGCAAAAAATATATATTTATTTTCATTATAATATCCCGTTATACAGACGTGCACTGCAGTGTTTAAAGGTATAATGATTACAAAATCCATGTCTAAATATATATGGAGAGAAAAGAACGTGTTCTTGTTGTTAAGATTCATATTTATACATATATATATGTCAATTTTATATGTATATATATATATATGTATATATATATATATATATATATATTATTTTTTTTACAATTTTACTGCTATTTTATTACTATTTACAATATGTTCCTTACTTCATTTGTAAAGGGTACATAGTCAAACATTTTATCATGTATAATTAAACGGTATGCTGATGTATTAGCTGATTTGTCACTTGAAGTTTTCAGTTCAATGCGCATATCGATTGGGCCAGCTTTAACCGATTAATTTTGATGTGTTATGTCGAAAACAAGTATGGGTGCAGACGTCATAAACTCATTACGTTTCAATGGGGAATGTGGATCTGTATATAATAACTTTGTTGAAATCTTAAATACATATCGTAGACTAGAGCGAAACATAAGATTTAAATGGTCATATGGATATGAATCAGAATTTAGATGTACCGTTAAACTACAATGAACAAATTTGCTTTCGGTGTTTCGAAATCCTATAAGTAGAAAATGTGGTCTTTCGTTTGCTAACTTAACATTCCATTCGCTGGCTAACTTAACATTCCATAAAACGGCTGCGCTCTGTGGAAGTGTAGAATAACATTACATATCTCAAGTCTTGGAGCATATATCTAACGACTGGCGAATATTGATTTTTTGGAACACTTCCAATTTGTAAGCATCAGCAAGTTGAACATGTGGCATCTTCCATGTGATATTCAAAATACTTAATTTAATTTACTCACTTACCAAGTGAGAGGTTGTTTATCATTTTTAGACCGTAGCAAAATCAATTCGTGGTTATAATTAACTATGCTTTTGTTGTAAATTTCACCAAATCCAAGTAGCATCTTCAGTAGTATAGAAAGTTGAAATAAGCAGAAGAAAGTTCGTCGATATTAAATGGTGACTATCCTGCATTCAGTAGGTTCTCACTCTCACGTTTATACAATGATACAAAATTTTTTATTTCTGTTGTAATACCCAAATGACCTGTGCGATCAATTTTTTACCGTTAAGCTCATATCGAATTTCATCAAATAGATGTGCCATACGACTATCTAATAGTTTTATATTATTAGAGATCATCTTCCTTTGATGCAGATCTTTCGACATATAAAAAGCTTTCGCTTGGTAAGACATACAAATTGATTTTGAAGTGATATACGAATTTCATCATTATTTTTAAATGATTGTAAATATGATGCATAACAGCGATATTCTTTGTTTTGTTTTATAATGGAATAGTCTAATTGTGGTTTTTGTAACATACTAATTTTTCCATTTTTGTTATTTTAATTGAAACCCTGATTAATTCTACTTAGGGTAATAGTAGTTTTGCGCGGTTTTATTCGTTTATATATATATTTTTTATTATTCTTATTATCACTGCACGATGATGATCATGATGATGATGATAATTTCTTCGTTGTGTCTTCTATTGATGATGGCGTTGAAGTGCACGTTGAATCATTAAATACGTCTTTTTTGTTGAATATTATCATCCCTGTTTGTGTGATGGTTTTAAATGCAGTCTTATTAAAATTTTTTCTCCACGAAAATTTATTAAATTATCAGATTGATCGACAACTTTCAAAACAATAGAATTTATCGTTCTTTTATTTATAGGTAAATATATGACAGTCTTCTAGAAAATATGTGTTTGGGTTTGTTTTTCTTTTGTAGTTTTTACTCTAAAGATGTCTATTTTAATATATATTCGTCAATTTTATCGAACCGCTCCTCGGTTTTATTCATATAGCTTTTATTTGCATTAAGCAGTTCATTATTAAGAGTTATTCCAATTTATTTTGCTTCTCTATTAATGTCATTTTGATTGTCGTGTATAATTCATCTTTTGTTTTTTCGTGCTATTGGTTTCCAAATCATATGAGTTTCGAAATTGTTTCATTTTATTCTCAATGACGTTCATTTTTAAAGTATATGCAATTGTTAGGTTGCTTGCAGTATAATTTTTTCTAAGCTTTTTTACAAAGCTTTTTCTTATGAAGCTTTTCTTATGCTATTACTACATGTCTTCAACTTTATATTGTTATACCGATGATGATGTGTAGGGGATTGTTTTTTTTTTTGTTGTGTTTGGTGTTTTTTTGTGAAGGCAGTTCTGATTTGAGTTTCGAGTGTTCTGTTTCAGTATTTTGAATATTTTTTTCCTTTGCAAGCTTTTTTTAAAAACTATAAAAACTCGACTATCATTGACTTTTCCATGAAAAAAAGCAGTTTTGCAATAAACTTTTAATATATTTAAATAGAAAAAATGGAATTTCAGTATAAAAATCTCATTATATTCAAATTCTTCAGTAAGACTCGCATTGTGAGCGAAGCCCAAGCGGAATGTACATTTCCGGCACCATTTAATTTCAGTTTCGATTACGGTGACAATTCAAATCAATGTTGTTGACGTTAAATTATTTAGAGCAACAACAAGTGCCGGTGTAGCTGTTTATTTAAAATGTTTAAGAAAAAATAAAAAAAAAAAAATACTTAACAATTTTCGTATGCAAGAATTCAATGCTGTTGACGTTAAATTATTTAGAACAACAACAAACACTAGTGTAGCTGTTTATTCAATGAAACGAGAACAAGAGAGAGGCATCATAGTTCCGAAGCCCATGACGGTAGTTTAAAATCTCAGCAACGCGGCTACCTACACATCTTTACCTACACATCCTGAACACAGTTATTTAATTGTTTAATTTTTTTTATTAAAAAAATAATTATAATATTTTTTTGTTTTTAACCACGAATGTACATTCGGCGGGGTTTTGATAATTGGTGAGTTAATTTTATTGTTAATTAAGTTAGCTAATTAATATTAATATTTAATAAGTTTTTTTCTTGAAAACATTAATTATAGATTATATCATTTACATTAATTTAACGTACCTATTGTTGAGTTTATTATTAAAAATGTTTTCTAACTAACTTGCTTTGTTTTTGCTGGCTGGCGAAGTAAGTTTACACATTACACCACACTTCCACTACAACACATATAAATTATAAAAATTCTGTAGGGCAAATCTGTTTTATGGACCCCCCAATTTCGGCCCTTTAAGTTTGCTAAATAGAATTTTTATTGGCGCCCAACGTGGGGCCCGATTAAGTTATTATTATTTTTTAATTATATGCGATGGAATCGTTGAACTCTGCGGTGTCCCAAATTACACTTACATTTTTCCACTTTACATATGATAAATTTATTCGTATCCTCCAAAATTTAGTATGGCAGATGGTTTGCCATTTGTAGTGTTCAGATTGCTGCGTCATCGGAATATTAGCTTTAGATTTCGTCTTGGCTAAGCCATGATGCGACGGGTTGGACGTACGATATTGGTTCATACGAGGTCAGGATTATTAGATTCTGGTATACAACTGGACTAAACCTTGTTTTTTCGGATGGACCACTTAAACATTTTGTTTTCTTGACAATTTTTGGTAATTAGCTATATCAATGGAATATCTTATTCTAGCTTCGGATTGGAAAGAATCTTGATATGGCGTTACACTTTATAGATTGGAATATCTGTTCCTGGTTTATGACTAAGCGGAGCCTATTTGTGGATGGTTGTCATTCAAAGCACTAAATTTTGCTATTGCTTTGTGGAAATTATTGATTCTGGTATTACATTGGATCAAGCCAAGCATAGCAACTGCTTATTTTATAGTTTATTTTTTTTGTTTCCAGTTATTACATTACACTAATACAATAATGTACATACTCATATAAACTTACTGAACCAGCCAGGGTCTAACAACGTAACTGTACTAATAATATTTTACCCTAACTGCCGCTAAATTACCACAACTGAATTATTAGTTTATAGAAATCTTTATAATTGTTAACTTTGAATTTTGGAATAATTTGAAAGTTTGTTGCGGTATTTTCTCATGTCGTTACGTCGAAGTGAAGAAGATTTAACAATTTTCCAGTCAGAGTCGGTACTTATTTGCTCTGTCAGAACGAGTTAGACCCCAAAAGGAACTGTAATAGAACGATTTGCGATCACATCTTTAATAGATCGTGTCTGAAAGCATCCTTGAATAACTCATAACTTTGTCCTAATTGCCAAACCAATTTGCCCGAAGAAGATATTTTCGGTCAAACATTAACTAGACAACAAACTAGGTTGCTTGATAGCAATAAAGGAGTTATGGCTAATACACCAGATCTAACTCTTCAATCCCAATCTTTATCACCCGAACTTACCACAAATTAGTGAAATGGTGCTGTCTTCAGTGCCAGCGCAACAATCGAAATGATTGGAATCTCTTAGCGTAACGATGAGCGAGATGGTTCAGAAAAACATCGAAGAAGGATTAAGGAAAATAAATTTGCCCACCACATCGTTGATGCCAAATCAAACTCATTCTCTATTTCAATCTGGACTTTAATCATATTGAAGGCATTAGCCAGCAGCCGTTAGGTCAAATTCTAGGACTTAATGCTACCAGTCTTGGGAATTTACAGGCTCCTTCGGTACCATCTAATACGAAGAACGCGGAAGTAACTCTACAAACTAACAAACTAGGTCAAATCATTTATAATTGGAAGATCAGATTTAGGGGAACTTCTGGGTTATCAATTGAATCCTTTCTGTATATAGTCGAGGTTCTGACTAAACAAACCTTGGGAGGGGATTTTGATTTGTTATGTAATTTTGATAATGTTCTGTTTGAAGGCAAAACAGCTAATTGGCTCTTCGTGCACAGTATAAAAATGTGCGTTATGATTTCGATAATCGAGAATTAATTAGAGACAAAAAACAAAATCCAAATGAGAAATTTGATGGTTTTCTTGAATCAATTTTAGAATTATCAGATAAACTGAAGCAGCCGTTATTTGAAGAGGTACTTGTGGAGATAGTCAGAAGGAATTTACTGCCGGAAACTCAACTTGGACTAGTCAATTTACATCTAAACTCAATTAGCCAACTTCGCGAAATTTGTCGTAAGCAGGAGCTCATTATGTCTGATATTAAGTCTAGAGGTAATGAAGTGAAGGTTTTCAATCTACCCCGGAAAATTGCTGAAGTCTCCATGGAAGAGAGATCAGTTGCTAATACAGTTCAATACGACAACATTCAAGCTGTGGCAGAATTGAACCTAATCTGTTGGACTTGCAGAGAAGGTGGTCACCGTTACCAAGCTTGTTTAGCGGAAAGGAAAGTTTTTTGTTATGGTTGCGGTTTATCTAATACTTATAAACCAAACTGTTTAAAATGCAGCGAATCCAAAAACGTGGTAGCGAACGCACCGAAAGGTGCCCAAAAACAAAAACTACGAAAACCATTAATTTCTAAACCACCTTTTGCATACCATTTATAGAAAAATAATATTGCCGTAGATGACAAATCAGTTAATTTAGAAAAAAAATGTGTTTATCACTAATTGTAAAAAAAAAATCGTCTGAACGAATGAAGGAAAAATTTGAAGCAATTAAAATTTAAATTTTTATCGCCAATAATTAGTATCCCTAACGATGTTCGTCCTTACGCGCGCGTCTCCTTTTTTGATGAAGAAGTAGATGGTTTGTTAGACACCGGTGCGTTGGTAATGTCCTAGCTGAGCGAATTCTTCGATTGAACATTCCATTTAAGAAAATGTCGTCAAGTGTAAGAACTGCTGGAAGAAAACAACAGCAGATAAGGGTTGAAAACCTTCATTAAATTTAAAGGGATTGAGTTGTTCATTATTTCTTTTTTATGACAATCATTATATTTGGAAATTGATTTTTGGAAATCCTTCAATCTACAGCCAGATTTTTGTCTCTTTTCTATTAGCGAAACGAAAGAAAAGAATCAAGAAGCCAAATTTTTTAAATTGAATGCTGCACAGAAAAACTCCTTACAGGATGTAATCAAGATGTTTCCGTCGTTTGCAAAAGAAGGGCTAGGAAAGACTAATCTTATTCCCCATTCAATCGATGTTGGAGCTTGCAGGCCAATCAAACAACGTCACCATCCTGTTTCACCTTGCGATCTAAAAAATGAAGCATGCAGAGTTAGACCGAAGAAGAACAATCACTTAGTCCATGGAGCTCGTCCGTAGTTCTAGTTCGTAAACCTGTCAAAAATCGTCTAAGTCTCGATAGTCGAAAAGTTAATATGGTGACTATCAAAGATGCTTATCCTCTGCCTTTCATTGAAGGCATCTTAAGGAGAAGACCGCCTTCACAGTGCCAGGACGACCACTTTATCAATTCACGGTAATGCATTTTGGTCTATGCAACGCACCTCAAACTATGTGGAGACTCATAGATAAGGTTATCCCGAATGAGTTGAAAACAGAAGTTTTCGTTTATCTTGATGATTTGTTGATAGTCTCGAACGAATTTGGTCATCATTTGGAGGTATTGAAATTAGTTGCGAAGAGATTTAGAGAGGCTGGATTATCAATAAATCTGGAAAAAAGTAAATTTTGTATAGAAGAAATAAAATATTTAGATCACATAATTGGGAAAGAAGTCATAAAAATCCTGAAAAAATTTCTTCAATTTTCTTCTTTCCAATACCAAAAACCATTAGAGAGGTAAGACGATTTTTGGGAATGACTGGCTGATATTGAAAGTTCATTGGAGATTATGCTACTATCTCTACACCGTTGTCTGATCTTACAGGAAATAAACGAAAGTTCCTTTGGACACCAGAAGCACAGAAGGCATTCGATGTGTTGAAAACTAAATTAAGTACTGCTCCTGTTCTTCACAGTCCTTATTTTTCTAATATTGGAGTTGGCAAAATGTTGGTACAAATGAATGAGGAGGACGATGAGCCTTTATGTCGAAAAAGTTAAATAAGGCTCAATGGAATTATACATTTACTGAACAGGAATGCTTAGTTGCCATACTCATCCTAAAAATCAGGTTTATATGTGATAGTGATCTATTTTATATCTGATAATGATTAGCTTCACATCCGATAGTGGTCTTCTTTATATCTGATCTAACTTACAACAATATGAAATTATCGAAACCTTTCCGATATCGTCCCTTATCAATTGGATCATCCTTGCTTGCAACAACAAAGTCGCATTTATCTGTCCAAAACTCACTACATATCGTTAAAGATTTTTTAAATGACATATTATAACATGATCATTGTATATATTTCTCACATTCATTTCATCTTGTTTAAATATTACTATCATATATGCATTATCACGTATTAAATGTTTGGGAAGTCTCGTATATATTTGACATAAATAAAACCAATCAATGCGCTTATGGCTACCCATGCAAAAGTAAAATCTTATAGTATTTTGTTTATCACATATTATATCATCGAATATTATTATTGAATGTGGTTTTGACTTAACTAAACTTGTAGCATGTATTGAGTTCGGCAACAGACTACTATGGACAATTTTAGTCCTTTCTTTATGCAAATAAACGTCATCACCATTCCTAACAACGATTTATTTAGATTGTTTAACTAATCGCATAATGATGAACTAATTTGGTTTATATATAAATAGCATTTATGTATATGCATACATATCATTTTGATTTTCGATGCTGATCTTGATTGTATATATATACATGTATATAAGATTATATAAAACGATAAAAAAGATGGTTATAAACTATAATAGAAGAGATATACGCCATCAGTCTAAAATTGGAAGAGATTTCGTAAGCAACCTAATAAATAGATAATCCGCTGAGCTACATTTACCTGGTTATCAATTTTGTGGGTCCGGAACGAAACTGGAAACACGTCTAGCATGAGCAGAAAAACAAATAAACCCATTGGATGCAGCTTGTATAGAGCATTATATTGCATATTCACAATCAGAAGACATTAACAAAAGACACTAAGCTGATAAAATATTAACAGAAAAGTCCTGGCAACGATCTAAAGATGGTGATTTAAAAGAACGTATAAAAGCTTGGTTCGTAACAAATGCAATGAACGCAAAACTGAAGTTTTGTCTCGGTATGAGGCCTAGTAAAACTAGGGGAAAGAAAAAAACGACAAAATTAAGAAAAGTTAAGAAAAAGGAGGGGATAGAAGAAGAGGAAGAAGAGGAACATAGGGTAGGAAAAATCTATTTTTAACCGCTGTTAAAAAGACTTTAAAGATCTTGAAAAAACCAAAACCAAATAATATCGCGAATGCTGTAAACATTGCTCAAAATGCAATACATGCAAAATTAAAGATGAACAACAAGTACTAAAACTTGGTCCTTTCCTTTCTTTAGTTCCAATTTTAACAGCGTTGCCAGCACTTTGAGTTTAGGCTGGAGATGGATCAGCTATTATTAAAGCAGTAAATGATATAAAAAATGGAAGAGAACAATTAGCAAAGGTTGCCCGTCACAACACACATATGAAATCAATTGGTATAGGGAGATATTTATATCTTAAACTCTATAGAAAGGGATATGGACTTTATTACAGACCATCTCCAAAAAATTTGTAAACAACCTACTCAATCGATCGCTAACAGATATTGATTAGATTAGTATTGTAAACAACTGAAAGAAGTGTTTTTATGCGTGATTGTTTACTTAAGAAACCATTAGCATAAGAATGTTGTATTGTTAATCTAGATAACTCAAATGGTTGTGGAAGAAATTGTGTAGCCTTCTATAAAAAATACAACTATAAAAAATATTTTGACAGTTTTGGAAACCTACAAGTACCAGTTGAAATAGTTGCTTACTTAAAATCACCCATCCAACACAATACAATTATAAGCGAAAACAAGAATATAACACTTTCAATTGTGGTCATTTATACTTAAAATTACTTTGTTAATATGTTATAATTTAAAATAAAAAATAAATATAAGAAAATGTATAAGAAAAAATGTTTTATTCTTCTTTTTAAATACCATTATTCTTTATTTTATAATGTCCCCATGCATAGCTATTACTACCATTCTCTCTTACAAATCTCTTATTATCTAAGTAGCTTAAGACCAGTCTATAAATATGTTGTGTATACAACTGATGTATCTTTCGGAAAACAAACATGACATCATAATACAATTTGTTTTCAAATAAACATTTTCTAAAGTCATCAACGGTTTTGGTTCATTATTTTTCCATTACATTCATCTTTCATCATTCCTAAAACTTTCTTATTCAATAATGGGAAATTGAAAATATTTTGTTTAGGATATGCGGACCTATCAAACTGATAGTTGATATCATTTTGAATGTCATCATATAAGTCATTTGTTCTAATATCATAAATAAACGAATCAGTATCCATATAATTTATATTAATATTTTCCTTATATGTACGCTTCATATAATCATAATGAAATTTGTACATTTTCCTTTAGGATAATTCTAAGACGGTAAAACCAATGTAAATTGGCTTATTGTACTCAACAAGATGCTTTCTTCAGTTGAATCAAAATAATTTCATCCAAAGTTTTGTGTGTACTATGAAAATTTGGTCTAGCTATAAAATCTCTCGCCCCCCAACTTCCTACTTCTATTCTCCCATTCGCAGATTATTTTAGTAACTTTTCTTTTATCTACATTTTTCATAGTCTCGCCGTAGACAGCAACTTGAAAAAATTCTGTTGAAAAGAGTTTTCAGCTAACGTTCTATGATATTTGTTCAAATCAATATATTTTTTTAATCAATCTGATTGATTGAATTTATGGATTTTATGTATTTTTTTTTAAAGCAAAACTATGTTGCATACATTGTTGAAGGTTCCAATAATGTATAACTCAATTGGTTTTATCGTTTAAATCTGTTATTAATTTAATAGATTTCATGTGTGCATTTTTTTTATTTTCAGCACAAAACTGTAAGTCGTTGTGATAGTCGTGTAACGACGATGGGTATTCTAAATCTATTTTCGATATATGTCCTACTTCAAATTATTTTTCACCTCATGTAAATTTTTCAAATCTTGCAAATCGATCCATTCAAAATTTTTATAGGGAAGACATTATATGGCATAACCATATAAATTGTTTACATCCAAGTAAATTAGATAATTTGATTCCTGATTAGGATCATAACCGCTTACATATTTATTGTTAGCTTAAGAATATCTTTTAGAACATTGAACAGTTCCTCCGCTTATACCCCGAACAACAAAATTATATTGCTCAATGTCAGTCAATAATTCCAAATCTATTTCTGTTGTCTTCATGTGTAGTATAATAATGACAAGGGTCTAAATAATAAATATTTTTACATACTTTTCGAAAATTTTCAAAAACATCACATAACAGCAAAAAATGCTCTTTCAAATAATATAGCAAATAGCCATCGAGGGTTCTACATTGCAATGTATTCCAGACTTTTTTAGCATGCCCGTAATCATCTACACTACATGCTTCATTTTTAGAAAAAGCATGAACGACGTGGTAATTGTGTTTCTTCAAGGCGATTAATAGAGTCTAGATAATCATAAGAAAAGACGCCATTACGTTTCATCAAATTGAATTCATTATTGGTGTGATAAACGGATTTTACAACGATTAAATCTCTATCGGGCAAGTATTCATCCGGTTTATATAAACTTTTCCATGTTTATATTCTAAAGTAGACTTCTTATGAGTAAACGATTGGTTACGCTATTCTCATTTCGAGAGAAAAACAATTTACCCCGAATGTCACAAATTGTATCTGTTTTTTGCCTTTCCAAGGCGTCAAGGTGTTCATAGGTTTAACTTTACACAAATAATTATTGTAAATGTATAGAATACCTGTAACTCGATTTTGAAAGAAATCGTCTAACTTTTTCCACTATCTATTTTCTTCACTCCAAATATATCTAAATTTTTATCGAATGCATATTTTATCGAATAAATAACATAATCACTGCACACAAATGGAATGTGTTTTTGTATTGATATGATGTTAGTTGACTTTGGAATATTAACTTGTTCTAAAATGCATTCGAAATCAGCGTAAATAACAAAAGGTATATCCAATTGATGTTTGAAATTCTTAAACGTAAGTATACCATCATCTTTGTTAACCATTGGAGTTACCATGTTTTTACACTAGTGCTTATGTCTGTTCAGTGCATCCACAGTGAAAATGGATTCACCGCATGTCACACGTATTCATCGTCCTACAATGTTTTGTCAATTATGTATTTTATATTACCTAGCTTGACATATTCTTAATTCAAACATAGTGAAATTTTCCATTTTCTTCCACCAGCGACAGGTTAATATGATTTCGTTTTTCTTCTTGCGTAAAATAATATGAGCCATAATAAGACCATTCTCGAGGCCGAGCATATTTACATTTATTTCTTGATTTTGAAACTTAAAGCCTTTTACGTCATTTACCGTCAATAGAAAACTCAAATTTTCAAACTTTAGGGTTTACCGCAAAAACCACAAGTAAAATTTATCGTTTTTTTCCAAATAATAGTTGTAATAGCTGCGATTATACCTTTTCAAATTTTGCAATAATGATGTATATTTTCCAAAAATCTACTTATTCACACTATATAAATTGTAGAGGAAGGGAGGAGTTGGTGGAGCGAGATTAAAAACCGCAACCAATAATATGTGCGAAATAAACAAATCGCTATTTTTTTTTATTCTTAATTTTTTTTATTTTGGCTATCTTTTTTTATCATTACTGCTGAATACTTATATAATATATATTATATATACTGATTACTTATTATTCTATTATATATATATATATTTTATATATATTTTAAATTTATATATATATAAAATAAAAATTATAATTTCCTTTGTTGTTGATTATCTCTTTCCCGCTATCAGTTTGTTCTGATGAGCCTTTAACATCTTATCTTCTATGAAGTTGTATTTATTGGGTAGAAACACGACGTGATCTTCAAAGTGTAACATGGTCTTTACATCGTATCTCGTTTGCTTCCTCTCGGCTATTAGTATCCTCAAACGCTTTACCTTCGGAGAGTCCGTCATCGACATAATTTTTTTTTCATGTGATGGCCACTAGCCAATATTCTGTAATAGTTCCAGCACATTACAAATTTTTAGTGCTTTATTTTTTTTTGATATATATTACTCAAATGGCGATGTACGTTAGACGAAAAACAAAAAAGATATTCTTTTATAATGAAAAAAATACAAAAAATTTATTTATGCAAACAGAAAAAATGTACTTTATAACACAAAAAATTATGTACAACATTCATTCATAGTGAAAAAGTTTAAAAAAGCCATTATATGTCTCTAATTCAATATAATTTTCTGACGCAGTTTATGTTTTATATTAACTGCCATCTTGTATATTCAACATTCCTTTTATTTTTCTCAAACAAATTTCTCTGACAAATTCGGTTTTCAAATTCTGCTACCGTTGTTGAGCAAGGATACCAAAAATTTTCAAATTCATTCGCTATTCTCTTTTTCTTTTCATTTTATGCACTCAAAAAGTGTGACAAACATCATACAGTCTAGTATTCAATTAATTCAGAAAAACTAAGTGATGAGACATTAGTTCAAAATAAAATTTGCAAATTAACTGAATCATAATAAGAAGATTAATCTACGGAAACCGCCAATATATTTAATGGCCTCATCGTCGAGGCTTTTACATTAAACGCACCATTATCGCGTATTTTGGACATTACACAAGTAGCGCATTGTATTACACAAGTAGCGCATGGGCGAAATAAATTATGATTTACTTTGTAACAATTTCTTTTAAGATCAATTTGCCATTGTTGTCCAAAACTATCTAAATTATTTTGGCGGAAAACCGAACAATACGATGCTTTTGTTACTTTCTTGCATTTGTTAAAATAAGGTTCTCCTCTTTCTAAATGGTTAAAATTTAAAAATTTTATATAGACGATGTTGCCTATATCGACGATAAAGCTCCAATATACTACTGAAGCACTACTTTATATTGTAATATATGCAAAATTTGAAAAGAGGCTTCAAAAACGATATAAAGTACATATACTCCTGATTAGCGTGAAATTCTTAATCGGTGAAGACTTGCCATTTTTTAAAAATTTTTTACCTATTGCTCATAAGACAAACCGGACAGAATATTGAAATTTACACTATACGTTCTGCGCAAAAAAGTGTTAATTGTAAATTAAATATAGCTGACGCGTCGCGCACTCGTTTTTTTTTACCAGTAGAATAAACTGGATATCAACTAGAAGGGCTTCGAAAGTAAAATTGGACAAGCTGAGCACATTAACTTTAACTTATATACGACGAACGCCACGACATGGTAAATTAATTTTTTCTTAACAATTCCGTCAATATGAATGTCAAATAAGAGAGCTTGCAGAGTACAATGCGAATTTTTTACTACTTTGAAAAGTGTGAAATAAGCAAAAGATTAGATGAAAAAAAAAAAATAAATGCAATAATAAAATAAATAAATATTAAGAAAAACAAAAAAAATAATAGAAATACAAGAAACTAGTTGATTATAATATTGCTTGGTTAATTTTTAACAAAAATTGTGTGAAAAATTTGTTTCTGGAACTTTTTGCATGGAAGAAGGGCACGTGCCCATAGTAAAAATTTCATTAAAAATACAAAAATTTCATTATTAAAGCACAAGCCTGTAGCAATCGGTGTTCTTACACATATTTCATTGTGAACATAAGCATATACTCTATATATACTCTAAACCTAAACAACAAACCAAAAATTAAGCCAGAATAATAATAACAACCCATTATTACCCATTCTAAGTCCTCCAAACTGTTTACGTTTGAAAATGCCCAACTGGTTTGAGTCTGTTTCCATTCTTATAGTCAAATTAATAATTTAATTTGAAATGATCTCTAAGTGTAAAATGTATCCCTGAAAATTTTTATTAAGCAACATAATTTTTTTGTTTAAAACCAACAGTTTACGGTGACGAAAATTGTTACTACTTTATATGATTTACAATTTTACATTTTGTAATTCTGTAATGGCTTCTTCAAATGTTATTTTCGTCGAATTTGGATGGAATTAGTTTCATTAATTCGTTTCAATTCTAGGTTTTTTGATTCGAATGATCGTCTCTTTATTCGAGCGGGCCACATATATTGTAAAATTGTTCATTATTCAATATTCTTGGTATAAATGCAAGCTTCACCTTCACATTAATGAAAACTGATTTGCTAAAAAATTCTCTCAAATTTTAAATTCCATTTCCGACCAGAGTGCTTGAAACCATAAAGAGACTTCTTCAGTTTTAAAATATGATTAGAGAATCATTTGTCAACAAATGGTTTTGGTCGGATAGCATACATGTCATTGGTTAATTTGCAATAAGACATCCATCTGGTAAATTTGCAACCTGTATTCTGCCGCAGTTGTAAATATCTTTCTTACGGCGTCATGTCTTACTACTGGCGAAAATATTTCTGTATAATCTGCACCATGGATTTGAAAACATCCCTTAGCTTCTAATCTTGCTTGCTCTGCATTTTTATCCTTTTTTCTGTTCATGGAACAGACGAAGCTTTTTTGCTCTTACAGATATTCGGTTATCGTTGGAACATATCAAATTTAAGCCGTTTTAATATTTGTTAGGCCGCAACCGTGCGATGTAATTTCGGCCTACATGGACTTCATGTCACAATTGATATGCTTTTAATGTGCCCAGATATTTTCAAATATGCTACTGCCGTTTTTCTACCACACTGTATTTTATACAAGTGTTCCTGTTCCTAGTACTCTAATTGCCGCTCTATTTAGTAGATAAGCAGCCATGTAGACTGCTCCAGCTCTGCCTGCGGCAATAAGGACACACCTTCATTAACGTACAGTTGAAACATGCAGTAATACAATCCTGTTGTGATGTATACAGAAGCCTGAATGGCCGCAAAATTCGATATTGTTTTTAGATTTATCAGCGAAGAAAAGCGAATATATATTTTGAGCCAGCAGTTGATGTTTTGGGCATAGGCCCATATACGTCTGTATGGATTATTTCCAGTAAGTCTTTCACTCAGGTTCCTGAATTGATAAATGGTTATCAGCGGTTTTGCTTCTTATGAAAATGTCACAATAAATGGCTGTTGGCAGATAAATATTAAGTCCTCGAAACAGTTATTTTTGTAATAGTTCGCGTAGTCGACCAAAGTTTAGATGTTTGAAACCATTTTGTCATTTCATTTCTTCACCAACAAATGCTGTGTAAAAAGCTATTTATTTACCTTGGTACTAAACAAAAATAAATCACTGACTTTCTTTGCCCCTAAAATTATTTCTGTGCTTGTCCCCGATGGCTCCTCTACGTTTTATGAACCGAACGATATACTTATGGACCACGACCGCGGCTATTTACAAAAAACTATACAGCAGACCTAGCACACGTAGAATACCAACGAGGGTCACGTTACACCCATTATTCGTAAGAAATCGCACAACACTGTTGGAACGCTTAAGACAAGACAAATTTTGATCCTTTAACAAAAGCACCCTGCGAATGCCCCCTCCAAAGTGCTTGTAAAAAAGAGAGATACGAGTTGCTCCATTTTATCCAAAAAATCTTTGACATATGACAGATTTTTGCCACCAATTAATCAGCGTGTGTTGACTTCACTTAAATTACGGCCCGTTACGGTAAATGGGGAAGCCATCAAAACATGAGCCGGTATTGGTATCTGCACAATAGCCTGGAATTTAGAACCGTATATATTTGTGCGCACTAATCTGGACTAACCTGTCTTCACCACTTCTTCCTAAACATCACCGATATCTGGAGATTTTGGGGACTGAATTTCCATTCACGTCTATCATCAGGCATTGTTAATGACTTTCCAGATAAGCAACTATTTTAATTCTGCTAATTCATTTCTGGCACTAGCGAAATTTGTAACGTTTTCTGACCAGCTTATTTTTGGCTTTCCGCTGATATAGACAAAACGCTTTAGAGCCGCTGGAAATGATCATGTGAATAAGTCGGGAAGAAGTCCTAAATGGAAAGCGTTGGTTGAAAAATAAATGAATACGCAAATGCAACACATTATGGGCAATCGACTTTTCACTTGCCACTTGTAATAAAATGGCCCGCAAAAATCGTTTCCAGTAGTGTGAAAGTTTCTGAAAGACAGTCATTTGATCATAGTAATATGGTGGGTATCAAAATCCAAGGTTGAGTTTTCAAGTCTTCCTTCAATCCGAATTCCGTTTTCTGAGTCAACAAACGGCGCAAGAAGATTGAAGATTACTTATGCTTCCACATTTTTGTTTGGCGCTAAAGTTTTATATTCTGCTGCAAAATGTATCATCTATACGTGATGAATCAATAAATTCGTACCCATTTTGAGGTCGAATATCGTAAGAGCGCCGGCTTTGTCATATGTAAATTTCAAAATTACGAAATCATAAACATACTTAAATATATCTAAAAGTACGCTGTATTTTTCCTAATGAGTTATAGTAATTGCAGTTCTCTGGCGGACTGTTTAATGCGGTGGTAAATAAGACAGTTCGCTTTCTCTCCGGTAGATCAGTTAGAAAGCTTAGATTTTTTGGACAATACGATGAATCGTTTTTTGGAAAAAGCTGGAATATTTTTCCAAATTTTCGAATGGAGAAGTTGTTCCGGAAAAGCGACTATCGCTCAAATATCCATAGGATTCCTATTCGTTGGAGTGTATGGTCGGATCATTTCGGCCGTACATCCGGATCGGATTCGGCTTACTCCGTTAACTCCGACTGGTAAAGTTGGATGATTGCTCACGCGCCAATGCCAAAAAGACCATCGAATCCGAATGAATAGTATGCTCATTTAGTGATTAACTGGTAACGCTGTTTGGAATTTCCCGAAAAGCTGCTGATAGTTCGAGCTTGAGTACGACGAGAGTTTTTAGAGATGCCACTCTCGATTTCGAACATAATAAGAAAGGTTTTGATAGCATCATCTAGCTCAGGTCGTGTGAGCCGTATGCTATCAAAATCGCGTAACAAGAGGAATGAATTCGAATTGTTGGCTTTGACATCCATACGATGAATTGGAAATGGAATTTCTTCTGGACATGCAACTGGATATCCGCCGGCCTGCAGCAAATATTGCTCTGGAAATGAATTTACGAACAGCTATTTACAGGCAGCGACATCTTAAATTAGTAAAGATTTTTGGTTTCCGGCATTTGAATTGTAAGACAGCATTGTTGATCGAAAAAAAAACAATAAAAAGTTCTAGAGCACTCGTTGCTGTCGTTAATAAACTAATTTTGTTTTATATAAAAATAATGTGAAAATGCACACCAAAATATTACACAAAAAGTCACAAAAAAAAGCGAAAAACTATCTAGAAACATAGCGAAACTTACGTCCTTACATTGAAAACTTACGATTCATATGTGTGCATATTACTGTATCCACCCATATCAGCAAAACGCCAATAATTCAATTGCGATTAAATCACTTATATTTCAAAAAAAAAAAAAAACTTAACTTCAAAGAATAATAACTATAAGAGAACATTAACGATTGCAACTGTAAATTTTTTATGAAAACCATTCAACCAGTTTTCAAGTATCGAATACCTTATTGAGGTGTGTTATTTGTTAATTTAAAGTAAAGCAAAAACAATTTCTCGGAAATGTTATACGAAATAATCGAAAAAACAATATAATATTCTACGCAACAAGCAAATTTTCGAACGTGAATTGTGAAAATTATCTCTAAGTAAAAAAAATATACTTTTAAACACATCAACAAAAAGAAAAAATTTAGGTCACGGTTAAAATATCCGTTTCTTCAAAAAGATGTTTTGTTTCTAGACAATGGCCGCATTCGTGCAATGTTATTGCTGTAGAGATTACGTAAATCGCAGTCCTACTATAAGAAGGATTTCAACTTTACTATTAGGCAAAATTTTGGCAGATACACAGGCTAATGTTGTCTTTTAAAGTGATTGTGAAGAATATACACTAGTAGATGTGTTACTCACGTTCTAAAAGTTGGCAGATTAACCATGGAATCAGGATGTTAATCATATTACAGTTTTTTTTTGCTGTAAACGCTTACAATGTGATATAAGAGAAAATGAGGCTTTGAAAACTGCTATAGTTGATTAATTCCAACCGTAAAATGGCTTCGGCGATCGTACAACACCAACATCACCGCCCATGAAACAACTAAGTCGATTGAATAGTTCTTATTGCAGCATGCAATTCTCCTCGAGCTAACAGGCCACCCTCACCCTAATCCGTCGAGGTATCTTGCTCCAACCAGTTCTATCTGTTTTAGTTCAATCGATGATTGTGCGAAGAATGAAACGCTAGCTGGCCAATAAAAATATTTTAACCTATGTCCGTTACAGTCTTTAAATTAGTTGAAACGTAACACCAGGTCATTTCATTGATTCGATACGACTTGATTTCTTAGCTAAGAAAAAGTTAAAGCTGTCTGATACTTCAGGTAACTATGGTAAACCGACACGTACGTACGTATATGTGCCTGATGCTGCCAAAAATAATTCATCACAATAGACACGAATTTGTATTGATGCGTTTGATATCGATACGAAATGGGTAAACACAAATCTGTTCGAGACAGAAAATTTTGAAATTAAATCCAAACATGTCCAACCATGAATTCAGTGAAACTAGGGATTTTTTTTACGGAAATGAGATGCTGAATCTAACACGGCACAACAAGGTATAAATGAATTATAATGATGTTTCACTAAGATTGGTGCTGTAGCCGACAACGCGTTTGTAGATAGCGACGATTTTGGGATTAACGTGGAGTGGTAGCTGTAAATGAGAATATAGGTGTAGATTGCGAAGTTTAAGAAGTAGTAGGGTGATCTATAGACGTACAAATATTGGAGAGGACCCTACGACAGCATCGAAATGTAATAATGAATGCTGCCTCGCTTGGCCATGACTGTCAGGATCAGATTTACAATTTTTTATTGCGTGCCAATACGAATCTTTTGGCCTTCTCACAGTTTTCCAAAAAGGGAGCAACTAGAAACGTCGTGCTCTTAGGACGCGCAAAATTTACAAGAGCGCGCTGGTGCTATAGAGGCCGTAACAACCTTTCCATTATGTGACCTTACCATTTGATGGCTGAATACATCGGCTTCTATATTCTCCAGCGTACGACAACTGTTATACGAAAACGATTTAATTGTAGAGTACGATGAAAGCATGTCAATGGGCCGAAACTCTTCCAATTTTTATTTCCGAATTGTGCATAACACTTTGATGTAATTGAATGTACGACGAAGATAGTTACGGAATTGAAAGTTTACAACACCCACTTTCTCCTTAACTTCCAACCCAAAAATATATTTAACATGTATGTGAAAATTATTAAGTTTATTATCAAGTCATTCTTTCAATAATTCAATGGCTTTAGCATACTTAGATTGAAAAGATACCAACTATAAGATTGTATCTAAAGAAGCATCCTTTAAGCTAGCATGAACATGTTGAACCTTTTCAATGTTGTTTAACTCATACCTCGCCAAGGTCTGTGAACGAATCAACGTACGCCAACTTGTGCGAATCTATAAAATAATGGGTTATGAATCACGTCGTTCTAGA
>KK500195.1:52607-138504 GCA_000688715.1 Glossina pallidipes | reverse complement strand
CTTTGTAAAAGTTTCTTGAACAGCTTGTTTTTCCTATTCTTATAATACCTAATTGTCGTATTAAACCACGGGGGACACCTACCCGCCATTTTTTTTTAGCGCGTGTTGTTTTACAGCAAAATAACTGAACGAGTTTGGGAAAACGTCCGCCATTGATAGGATGTATTTCTAGTTTTTACCGGTTGCATCAATTGGCCCTAGGTGATCGATGTGTAGGGTATGTAATATGTAATCATTTATAATTTAAAAAACCTGCTATAGTTCAGAATCTACTGTCTTATATTTATTTCTAAGTGTGTAGTATTGCCGTCTCAACGGGTGATTGACCTTGACTGTGGACGTTTGTAATAATTTCAACTTCAACACTTTTTAGCACCAACCAAACATACTTTTTAGCACAAAACAAACTTTGTTTTCAAAATTTGTGTAATAGATTTTATATAGTAGTCTTCTTCCTAGACTCTTACAAGATTGCGCGTTATTTCGGAAGGTATTGGTAACAAGTTAACAAAATAACGACCTAAACAAACAACGCGTTGTAAATTGGTGACTGGATAATTTTCAACATCGTGAAAGCCTTGGGTGTAAAATGTAAATTTTCCAACTTTTCGTTAAACATCCTTTTTGTCCGTTTTGTACTTGGCTACGTTACAATCTGTAACTAATTTAAGGCAGTTACCAACCAATAATGTGTAAATTTTTGTAGTGCGCAAAAAGACACTTTGACTTCCAATATATAACAGCAAAGTTACTGTTCTTCCGTAAAGGGTATAGTTCTTTTTAAACGGCTGCAATAATATTGCACCAGAACTATTTTTCGAAGCATCTATATACAGTTCCGTCAAGGAATTTCTGTCGTACATACATTGCGTTCTTTTAAGCCTACCGATTCCAATTGTTCTTTGATTTACAGCAAGTTGGTTTCTTTTTTCAAGCAAATAAGTGGCTTTGGTAACTGTGCTTACCCTTGAACGATCCTTCGGAAATGACCTGTATAGTCTGAGAATGATTGTATATCGTCGATACTTTTAGACATTGGAAACTTTCTAATTGCTCTAACATTGGCTTATTTGTCAACGTTCAATTATGCCTGCTAAGCAATCAATTTGGGTGGCATGAAGCAACATTTCTTCTACTTCCGATTACCACAAAATCGTGCTGCGTGCCCACACTGCATACATCTACTTCGACTTTCAGTTCACTAATAATAGTTGTGTTTACGTTTCACAAACCAGAAACTAAAAAGGTTGTGACATCAGGTTGTGAAGCGCAATCTTAAAAGAACTTTTTGTGCAAACACCTTTTTATAATGCAAAACAGTGTTCATTAAATAGAAGATTTGTAAACGGTTTATTAAATTATTCTTCTATTTTCTTTTACAATAACATATATCCTTCTTCCCTTCTTTTTTGTTCATACTCCATATTTCGCAATTTCTAAAAATATTGCCAAATTTGTTATTTTTAACACGTTTAGTTTCGGATTTCCATTCGAATTTTTAATGCTCTTTTAAACCACAGTTCTTACAGTGTTCTCTTCTGTTCGTTTCCTTTTCCACTTTTCGAGAGTTTTCTTCTTCTCTGTTATTACACAATGTTTCGTATACTTCATATTTTTCTCGAAGTTGTTTAAATGTTTTAGCCGCGTAACTCGATTGCTATATGCTGGATTACTGAGAGTTCATCAAATGTACACATAGCAGATATTTTTCTCACATCAAATGTATATTCATGAAACACATGTTTTTCTAACTTCCTAATATCTTTCTGCGTATTTCAATACTTTTCAGACTTTTTTAAACTTACCTGTGAACAAAACTTTTAACATTCCGTATTCATTTACTTAGTCAGCTTGTGATATGTTTTCTTAGGCGTTGGGAGACTCAGGGCTTTCTAGAAGTTCCGTTTCTTAGGAATTTATAAGGAAATAAAAGACATGCACTTTCTTGTTTTTGTGTATTAGTTATGTACTAATACTTTTCGGATGTATTGATAAGTAATTACGATTGTAGTTGCTATAGACGAAACAACAGCACAGCGACCCGATTATTACTCTTAACAATGTACTTTCGCCGACTTTTACTTTACTGAATTTAATTTTTCCACGTTCCGTATTTACTACTACAAAAATACGCTTCATATTACGGCACCCGACGTTACGGGCCAATAAGTGGCAGTCACTATTCCCTGAACATCTCCTCAGCCAATTTATTATGCCTAACAATCTCAGCCGCTCACCTCCTGTCCGTAAAGTCTTATAGTCGAGGTAAACGGATAACCTGAACCAGAGAACCCCTAAACTTATTACTACTAATTGCGTGGGCAATCCGTACCGCGATCTAGAAAGTCCACTGTGCTCGCTGATGCTCCTAGCCATAGAGTTTAAGGTTCTTATGAATCCCGCCACCTTGTTTGGTTCAGAGTGACACACCGAGTCCGGCGTTATAAAATGTTCGCCAAACACACGGTGTCTGGTTTCGCAGAGGGCTTCACATTTACACAGAATATGAAGGGACGTCTCACTCGTCCCTTTGCCGAATCTGCATGAACGATATCGGACGTACCCATGTTTTTCAGACGGTACTTGAGGGATATATGACCGATATAGAAGTCTGTGACAAAACGCGTCTTCTGAGTTCCAGTACTTTATCTGTCACACCAGGAATGTGCCAGACCGGAAGATTTGAAGAATCTTTTTGCCTGCCGTTGTCCTGCACATTGCTCCCAATGTCTATCTTTCCTGTGCACATTGCGCTCCTAACCTATTCACATGGCCATTGATACGCTTGATTGATATTATAGTCCGTCGGGCAAATCTGCTAGCTAGAGAGCCAGCCATTTTGTTGACCTCAACCACTGAATGGCCAAATACCCATATTGAGTGCACGTCACTTTGCTTGCCTTGCTCATGCAATGTTTGAAGCCACTCCAAGATGTTATTATTTGTCCTTTCAGGGCCTTGACTGTGGAAGTAAATGCAGATCAGATCTCTTCTACATTGCCTTTTTAGACATTCGGAGGCACGTACGGAGATTGCGTAGACTTCTAGTTGGAATATGGAGGGATAATACCCAATTGATATGACCTTTTGAAGTCTCGCGAGGCATATCCCATCCCCAGTTTTCCCATTCTCCAATTTCGAAAGGTCGGTTTACCATTTTTTTGCTTCCACTCTGGCTTCAAAAGTAATCCCCATCCTATTCCGATTTCACCGGTATGGTGACACTCAATAGGTGGGACATTACTCGTTTTGCGACACAATAGTCCAGTGTCTTGACAAAGTGTTCGTCCTTAAAGGTTTTCAATACCCCTAGACGACCACTGGGATTTTCCCGGTTGTAGTTTGGCGATATTCGACACTCAGGTAAAGGTCTTTTTCTATAGCAACAAAAGAATATGTTATGGTCAGCAGCGATTCTAGCCCATTCAAGGAGCAGCATTTCATCGACCCGGTCATCCCTATGCAAGGGAGACACTGGATTTTGTTTTGTCTCTTCGCTGCGGTTTTTGCTTTATCTTATGCCACCAGGCGAGAACAGCATAAGTTTGTATACTAAGCATTATTGTTGTATAAGATAAATGTAATTCTCTCCAGTGTAAAAAATCCCAGTTTTACTAGCGACTCATCTACGATCAAATAATTGGCCATAACAGTTAAGGACGCTCCTGCTAGTTCCGAAGTAACGAGCCTGGAATTCAACATATTTATTTCCGGATGATAATCAGGTTTGCCAAGGCTTTCTTTCTCTAGCTGCATATGACGTATTTTCAAAGACAAAGTATAGGGAACAAGCTTGGCAACGCGTTGTTGTCGTACTTTTTATTTTATGTAATTCCTCTTTAATATATTGTTTTACGTCGTTTTAAAGCCTAACTAATTATAAATAGATTTAAATTTATTAAAATATACTGAAATTTACTTGTAATTTGTATACATCACTGTTGAATTTGAGATTAAAAAACCTTAATAAAGGGGAGAAAATTGCTTATTCAAATTGTTGTTTTATTGTCACAAATTCAACGTGGCCTGAAAATTTTTATTTGTATTCTCATAGTATACAATCATTGAATGTTTTATCAAGGAAGAAAATGTTTTCAAAGTGTAGTGTAAGTAAAGCAGGCCAAACAAACAACAATCGCTGTGTGCTGGTATTATTTTGATTTTTGCCAAAAAGTCTCTTTTGTTTTTTTCTTGTTGTTCCATCTAAACATCGTAGTTTGCATGCAAATTTAGGAGAACGTTTTGAGTACGTGACAAACTTTTTGGGGTGCAGCAGTCGTGCTGCACATGACGGTCTGGGTGAATATCATACTAGTGCTTTTATCCATCTAGTCGTACGGGTATATTCCGACGGTCGCCCAGTCGTCATTACTCCCCTTGAAGTGAAGCGGAGGGTTCACCAGACCTCGCCACCCCTTTAAACCTAACAATCCATCAGTTAATCAGGGACAGCGGCTAAACCGAGCCAGCCTCGTCCTTAAGATCAAGTAATGCTACTAGTTGTCCAGGGATAGCGGTCGCCTGGGCTGCCCAATCCATACCCGTTAAGTTGAAAAAAAAAAAATTATTTCGTCAGATGGCAGCTTAACAGTTTGGGATAACGCTGATGAATCCAGCGTTATACATCGCTCTTTTATAGCTTTGACTTGCTTCCAGATGTTTCAGCGAGAGCCTTAGGCGGCTCGTTGTTTTAAATAGATCCCCTTTTGCCTTCTTTGTCTGCAGGCATTTTTGAATGGCAATCTCTTTGTTCTGCTTGGCAAGGATTTTTCCTGCAAAAGGCATAAGTGGATTCCCTTTTTATCGGTCTTTTCTTGTTATTTTAAATTGTGTGTTTATTGTTGTAATTATCGTTCTCACTGTTGTCATCGTTGTAATTGGTATAATTGTTGTTGGTGTTTCCTATGGTTTATATTGTCAGTGGAACTTTGTGTACGCGACCTTGTTTCTTAGTGCAAGCGACTATTGTTTTTTTTTTATAGAAACGCTCTAGTCGCAATGATGTATTCTTCAGGGTGTTCGGCCATGCCGGACGCAAGACACAACATCATGGAACACGTGTGGTAACGCTTTAGCATTTCGTAAGGTCCTAGCAACCGTACACTATCGGACGCTTCAAAGAATAAACCGTTATAAGAGCGATAAAGTAACTTTCCTCATTCTTATAGAAGTTTCGCAAGTGCACTCCCAGTCACCCGCGACGGCAACGTCCTTAAACAGTAGGTGCAGTATTTCGTGTGTCGGTGCCTTTCTATCAACGGGTGTAACCCATGAAGCAGTTTCTATCACACGCCTGAAGAAGTCCGTTATCAAGCACTATCTCCTGATGCCACCGTGCTTTTCTTAAAGTGCATCCTTTTCTTCGGCCACGAGTCGTAAACAATCATATAGGATTTTCTTCTGTACTTTTCCCGCTATGTCCATTAGGCACATAGGACGGTATTAAGATAGCCTCTTCAGCAGCCTATCGCTGTTTTGGCCTGAGGATCAACTTTTCGAATTCTATTTAGCCTGAAGCGTACTCTTTTCTAAATATTGTTTAAATGTCTTAACAATAATCCCTGATTTCCTCTGCATCGCTGCTACCTGCGCGGTATTTATTCCTCTCTTTTGTATATTAAATTATTACTATTTAATTTTGCTGTCGAATATCGAAATTTGTTCATTTGCTTGACCGTTCATGTGCTTGTACTGCAGTAAATAATACTTAAATACATCTCCTACTTCATAATGTTACAATTATTTTAAAAACTGCTTTCTCCATCAAATACTGGTTCCGACTTATTTTTTGTCAATTACTAACCCCGAACTATACCTTCATGTATATGTACTGCCGGGAATGACTTTCAAATCACAAGAAGGCGGTCCAGACTCCGTATTCAAACCATTATTATAACCAATAGAGACCTTGGCGAGATTCCACTAATCGATATGTTCTTGCACTTGCTAACGTGCAAGGACGCGCTATTAAACTTGCATCACTTCATTAAGGACAGCTGATCAGATTGAAGCAGATAGAAGCCTTCCATATTCTTATAGCATTCGTCTTCACGTCGTCAATATACATAAGAATACGGGAAAGCATAATCGTCAATGGCAGGTAATTTACTAATAGCAAGAACGGCATTACACCCAAGTGGCTACCCAAGATATAACATTAATATTCGTAAGGGAATAGGAATTAACAATCGTTACTTGTGTCCGAAAGGTTTGGTGCGAAGCGAAACATTTGAAATTGTTGCGGGGAAAGCCCATCAGGGATAATTTGTATGTAGTGTTATGATGGTTGCGGCCTTTTTCCATAGGCTGGAGCAGCTCAGCGGCCTAAGGAAGGAAAACGCAAGAAATTATTATTTTTACAGGGACTTGCTCCTTCTCTTTACTATTGAAAGTTATTACCGTTATGTTTAGCGAATTGCTAACAATATAATGTCGATGTCTGAACGTTGATATTTTGTGCCGTTAAGGTTAAATAATAATAACTTGCTTAACGACTGCACACCGTAGACTCTATTTGACGTCTCGAGTTAGACTGCTTGACGTTTCAAGCGAGACTCCTCGACCTTTCAGCTCGAGAGCTCAACGTCAACTAACGTCTACTATAGGCTTAGCCTATCCCTATTGCTATCTTAGTCTATCCCTACTACTATCTTAATCTATTTTATTATATTATTTTCTACCTTAATCTATTCTACTTTATGTTATTTCTATCTTAGTCGATCGCTATCTTAGTCTATCCCTACTGCTACCTTAATCTATTCCTATTTTATCTTAATCTAGCACTCCTTTTCCCTCACCAGAGACGGAGAATCCGTGAGCCCAAAACGAGGGACGACTTTGGGTCCTCACAGTAGGTATTTATACATACGCGCACCCAGACAAGACTTACGTGCCAACTACAAAAACAATGAAATCATTGCGATCATTTCGAAGTTTAGCGGCAACCATCGTACGCTACGTCTACGTAGCGTCAATGGCGAGGTGACTCGAAAATCGCAACAAACAAAGTAAACATCGATTTATCGGGTCTACTTGCTCAAAACGTACTTATTGCACTTGAGGATCGCACTTTACAATTAATACCCTCTAATTTGCAAAATGAATACTGAAACCCTGGAAATCAACAATGAAGCGGTGATAACTCAAATGGGAGGGAATATTGAATAGGGCGGCGTTTTATCTGATTACACAATTCTTAAATGTTAGGTACGGATTCTCGAGTTTAGTCTATAAAACTTGGTCGAATTTTGAGAAATTTTTCACTTAGGCAAACGCTTCGTTAAAAATTCTCATGAACAACAAACGCAGATCTGTCAAGTTCGACCAAAACCTGATTCACGACGCCGCACGAGCAGCTTGAAACTATTTATCTCAACTCAAACTCGAAAACTTTGACAGAAAATATTCGCACTTCATGAACGCATTCATTAATTTAGTACATAACGAATAGAGTGTTATGATAATTAATCAGTTCAATTATTTACTTAATTTCCCATCGGATGTAGTGATAGAAATAATAACACTACTCCAACTTACTGAGTCAAATTACAAAAGGATTAAATAAAAGAGAAACGTTACAATAAATCGTTAATTATATCGATAACGTCAACTTATTCTTTTGGAGAACACCTATGACTATACCACACTTCGTGTTTGTACGCAATTCTTATTAGTGTTACACGTATGTAGTTATTCGACGTCTATTAAATCCAAGAGAGGCGTCAAAAACGCCGTAACTATGCTCATTTTTTGTTGAAAATGAATAGGAGGTCTAAGAAAGAATGCGATGAAAACCTATTCTTTAAATATTTACCTTCATGGGATAGATACTATGAGATTTTAACCTCTTAGTGAGCATTGCTCTAGTTTTTTGTCGCTGAATGTACTACATAGCTTGGAACCTGTAAAAGCCTCAAGATTATGCATAAACTGTCTTCGAAAAGTTCATAATATATCCAAATCGCCGTGTCGAAATTTCGAAATCTTTGCAACTTTGCACAACCCTTATTGTCTATTCAATAGCGTTTGCGTTTGTATTCTTCGCATTACCATCATTTAGCTTCGAATCCATCGTTTCACCAACCACGTTCATCACTTTTTCAGCCGATGTTTTCGTCACCGCAACCATTGTCAATTAAACACCAATCATCTTTGAATTCTTCTCATCACCCTCTCACTTCTGCTAGAACACGAATGCCAGCAGATGGTATAATCCATCAACAGCAATTCTCAATGTCGCTACCTCCATTGTTAATTTAGGGACCTGGCTGACAGTCCCGTCACCAGTATCATTCAACGCCAATTTATTCTTGCGAGCAATGCATCACGGCTGACTTTTCTAATGATTTAACGACTGAATATAAAATTGGTTAATGTAAATATTTTTCCCATATACTTATACTTCTTTTTATTTCTACGCATTTCTAGTAAGTTCAGTCATGATGTGTGTGTATTGAAGAATTATAACTACTATAACTTTCATGAACATGCACGATTGTCGCATTATAAATAAATAAAGAATATGTCATGAAAAAGGGTTTATTTTGGTGACATCAGATAAGCGCCAGGATCATCATATTAAGGGTAAATAAAACTGAAACATAAATTCTCGCGTTGTACTGATTGCATTGAATTGTATTGAATGTATTGAATTGTCCAAAGTGTATCTGATATATTAAAATATAATTAAAAATTATGCTTCCGTTACTAATAATTAAAATTAGGTGAAATAATCAAATCTCAAGCACGGTAGAGTTTTCGATTGCCTTAGATGCTAGTACTTTAAGGGTTTAGTATTAGAATCTATTGTCTTTCTAAATTATAATGATGACAATAACAATAGATTAAATCAAGTAAATCCTTACACTAATAACAATAAATCAAGCCAAATAAATGCTTATACTAGCATAATAATAAAATATGTAAATACTTACGCTAAGCGCAGAATATAATTGTTTCTGGTGATATAAACGAGGTTACCCGAATTGCTTACTACGATCAATTATACTAAAATTAAGTGGGCATATTAAATATTAAATATATTAAAAGCTTTATTTGATCATAAAAAAAATTATTACAAGTGATCAAACGACATAGTTGTTGTAGACAGATTACATAACATGAATTACTAACGCGCATTCTACTATCATATGTAACATAAATTGTTTAATATGGTCCTAGAGTCAACATAATTTGTCATGAGGATATTTGAGATTCAACGTCTAACACGACCTAGTAAGCCCAGCTAAAGGCTTATCAAATACGTCACTAACTGTAACCACTAATAGTTGTGTTATTTATATACGTAGAAGCATTGACTATAATTTCCCTACTTTAATGCTGTATTCAGTCTTATTCTAATGGACCACGTGAAAACAAGTTTGTTTTCTCTCGTCAAGGAAAACTCATCATATCTTTTATCTTATTTTTATTTGTATCTATGCGATTACTATGCTAAAAAGATGTATTTCCCGGATTTGCAAATTCTTTCCCCTCCTCACAGAGTTTAAGCAGACTTTCCCCGCAAAGTTTACTTCGATGTTACATATACAGAAAACTTTATAGCAGTTACATAAGTATTGAAAGCCACACCATGCTTTAGCGCACTTTTAATCCACATGCCACGTTTATGATTTGTAACGGGGTGTTCAAACTCGGATAATCTGTCGGTGTTCGGGGCGTGCTTTAACAGAAAATGTAAATTTTGTAATCAGGTCTCAGTGTTTGTAATAAGGTATCTCTGTGTAGTAGTAGATATTTTTTAGGGTTGCAAAAATAAAATATTTGAATTTAATGATATTGGTAGGATTAGAATGTAGCGATCGCTCTGAGGATTTTTGCCTTTTGTGTTCCGGAGTCGGAATCCAGGGCCCTCTCACAAAATTTATTTATATATCTTGGTCGAATTCAAGTGGGAATACTTACTTCTAACCTCTCTCGATTTTAATTTGTTAATTGCTATGTCCATGACGGAGTCGTTTGTTCTTCATTTTGTAACCAACACAATCGGTTTATTCTAATTTCTCGGATTATTCATGACTATATTTTTATTCCCAGAGTCTCGCAAAATTACTATAAGTAATGTCTTATTTCACTTAACTGAAATATACATCCTGTTGACTAGAATTCCCCGCAAGAGATACAAAAAGATCCCCGACCGGACTTCTAACTCTGATGAACGCACAATAATCAGCACCCCTGATTAAAACCGGAAACCGCTTTTTTGGCTTCTTGACATCAAAAGGTTACCATTGGCCGGATCTCAGCTGAAATCATCAGATGATTGATGAGATGCCCATTAACTGGCGTCAGTCGCGGTCGTCTTACCGCTACATATTTTACTTATATTAACACCTCCTGCCGAACGGGAGACATGTGTGGGCAAAACGACCCGGGGATTTTGCCTCCTTGCTATGGTGAGTTTCAAAAATGCCTAGCTAAAGACATGGTCAAGGAACAGCAAAGTCAATTGAGTTAATTCCTGCAGTTTTGACAAAACCAAGTAAACACTATGTTCATACATGGAGCAATAGTGCTTCCTTATTTGATAGAAATAAAAGCTTTAATATATTATTTAATGCAGAAAATGATGTCAAAATGAACAAAATGAAAATGGCCGAATTTCAGATGAACAGGGCAATTTGTTGCCGTTGTTCTGGTGCTCGTCGGTCACCAGGTATACCATAAGAAATTTTATTGTTAGGGAAGTTTCGTTCGTTATGTTTCACCGAAATATTTTATTTACCTCAAGAAATTTCTTATTCACTAACATTTTCACTTAACTAAAGGGAAAACAATAAGAAAGACGATTGGCTGCCCAAGGTAGAAGAGCTTCACACAAAACAGAAGTTTTGTGTTCCTCCCCTCCCACCATGGCAATCAGAAAACAGTTCATTGGGTTTCCACAAACCCGTCGTTTGTCTTTTCGCTTAATGCAGAGATTTAGTCTTACCACTAACTTAACGTAACAATTCCCCCTCCGGGACAAAAGACATGTTAGGTCAAAAATAAAGACGACTTTGACTCCTTGCGACCCATCACCATTAAAATTTTTATTGATTTTTGCATTTTTTATTGTCGTAAAAAAGTGAATGGGATAAAATTTATCTCCTTTTAATTCACTAGAAGGTATTGTTAAGGCAGAAAGAATTTAAGACTAATACACTTAGTTTTTCACATCCTGCTCTCCAAGTCCTTTTGTACGATACCCACGTTCCCTTTGTAACGAAAAATTAATCCACCACGTCGGGACGCCCACCACAATTAATGTAGAATTTATATACTTATTTTGTCGCCTTCCATTCTCCAACTCCTTTTATGTGATGTTCATCTTGCTGGCATTATTAAGAAAAAATTACCCCACTAAATCGAGGTGTCCATTCCATTCATTTTAAAATGATCGCATTTTTAAGCAAATATTATATTTCAAGTTCTGGAATGTCCAAAATATTTGTAAGCATTCTGACTTGATTTCCCTCTGATTAATATGTATAAAATCTCAAAGAAAATTTAGTCACTGATAACTTTTTGTCGTAGTAGAGTTTTTGGTAAAGTAGTTGTGAAAAATTTCGGGCTTCTATATTTTATAGTTTGTGAGTAATAAACAAAACACCACAAAATTTCGTGTTACAACTCAATTTACGCTACATTACGTGCTTGTGGTCTGATCAATTGTATGATTTGAGAGTATGATTTTAACTTAGCTATTTTGGTGTGCTAAGAACGCATCTCTGCATGACCGAAATTGTTAAGTTCACGTACGCAGAGAGATGGTTTTCACATAGTTTGGAGTTTCCGTTTGCGGGTGGGTTTTCGGTAGGGGTAAGAGAAGAGCGAGAGATAACGAAGAGGTTCGTTTTTTTTGGTTTGGTGAAAAGAAAATTTAAATTGTATGAGCTAAAGTTTATGTGAATTTGTTCTTAAAATATGGACTTTAAAACGGAGTTTTTTTTGAAGCCGTGGAAGACAAATATGTTTCACATTAAGCTAAGAGTTAGTCAGTAGATAAGAAGAGAGTGCTGTTCTATATGCACGGGTGATGCGTGCGCATTGCTACAAAGTCGATATTTTGGAAGCAGTTTGTGTAATATTAATATAATTAATTTGGAAATATTAAAACACTATAATCAATCGTACCATAAATACAAAGGGCGTTTTCATTTCGGATATGAAGAAGAATTCATTAACTTGAAATTTTAAGCAAAACTGTACATAGCAAAAGTGGATGAGAGAATAATGCCTTGAAGCAGAAAAGTGCTCAAGAAAAGAAATGGTATGAGAAAGATTCTTTGTAAAATGGTCGAAATTTGATAATACATGAATAAATAACAACAACAACTGATGAATTAACTATGCACGTTAAACAGTCGTGAAAGTTTTTCAAAAACGAAATAAAGTAGCAAAATGAGTTAAATATCTCTTTCATTTCGGGTGGAATCATTTTGCCATTGATTTTGCATCCTTCGTATTTATTTAAAATTTGCTGCTAAATTTATGCCAATTGTGAGAATCATGGTTTGATATTCTTTATGATTTCTAATTACAAATCAGCTAAAAATAATAAAAATATGGCCATCTACATATGTTTTAATTGTATTTATATTAATCGATTTATGTATAACAATTCATTTATATGCATATTTACTTACATATATAGTTACATCCGTACATACATATATATTTACAATTAAATAAATTAAGCGATAACTCTTATACATTTTAATATAATAAATTCTGTATAAAATGTAAAAGAAACAAAGTAAACAATATTTCAGTATATAGGAAAGGAAAGTAACTTAGATGGGTTTTCGGACTCAATTTGTGATTTCAAATAGACATCATAGGCCGAAGGCGACCATAGGCAGAGGGTAGAGAGAGGCCCATGGGTACATAGGACGCCCGTTTGGTATGTTATTTTATGGTGTAACCTAACTAGCTAGCTCAGCAAAGGGACGTACATCGGTCCCCCATGCCCAAAATCCTTCTAAAGTGGCACTTCCAAGTTGCCCTAAAACATAATGCAGTTAATAGTTTTCCATAGGCAGACATGACGGATATAGACAGTATACGTTACACAATACGTTACGTGCAACGACTTCCGATGTTTCTACCAAACTTGAAGTTCATATCTTCACTTTTGCGACCGAAAGAGTATCAAAGACACACAGACGGACATGGCTTAATCAATTCAGATTTTTTGCTGATCGGCAATATATGTATTTTATAGGGTCTCTGAAGCTTCCTTTTAAGTGTTGTAAACATTATTACCAAATGAGCGTACCCCTGCCGTTCAGTGGTGGGATTATAAATAAGAAACTTACAGCATCGTTTAAAGTAGTCTGCGCTTAGCAGATATAGACGATCTGTAAGAAGATTTCGTTAATATCTCTCCCGTCAAAATTTAGAAGAATGTCAAATACTGCAGGGCTTAGAGAACATCACTTTAAATTGCTTGACTTCATTATAACATATCTAGTCGACGGCGGTCACAAATGATCCATCAACATCTTGGTTTTTATGTAATGATCTTACCCAAAAGCACATTTTGTATTTACGTCGACGACCATAACGTTCCCACATCATTCCTAATACTATAACGAAAATAATTAAATTGTCGCTATCCATTTCCTTTTGTTGCTCAAATGATTCTTTATAACCCTTTTATATATTGCTAGTTTTAAATACTGTATTATCCACTTTGGTGCGAGCTTACCATAAACAGTTAAAATTGTTTTCTGCTTCCCAAAAAATTCTTTTTTTCTCTTTTCCTTCGTGTGAAAAAACCACGTTTTAAACAAATTTGTACTTTATCAATTTGGCACTTTTATATTCACGTCTATGTAAACAAACGGTAACTATATGATTTTCCTTTAGCAACACAAATCAACTGATCGTGCGTGGCGCACAACGCTTCTAAAAGTACCACTAATCTAGTAATAATGACTTCCAATACCAATATTATCCTACCAATATATGTATGCCCATTTTGACCAAGTGCATACTTCAATTATCTATTGAGCATTATATTATCAGCAGAATACCGCTTATCAATACCTTAGATGCGAACGGTTTTTAATGCAGCTCTCGTATACTTGCGATGAAACGGAAGTCATTCCCACTGGTTTTATGTTCATTATCAGTTATGTGCTAAGTAGGCATTAGCAGTCAACAACGTTTTAGGTCCAATTAAATTGTTGTTGTTTTTTAAATAAACTATATAAACAACTTAAGAGAAGTTGGACCGTTTGGTTTAAACCGGCTATAAAAGTTCACTATTCTTTAAAATGGCTTGTAATTCACGAATATTATTAGCTCATGTTATATTTGCTAAATATTTTCGTAGTTCTTTCTTTTGTAATAAGTGCCCAAAATAATTTATTTCTTTACAGCAAAACTGATACTCTGACATTGAAAACGTTAATTTAGTAGTACTTAAAATAACTAACACTTTAATGAGCGTTTATATATATATATGCATATATATGCCTATGGAGGGATATTATAAGCACATGCGTAAAGATTACAACCGCTTCTAAAGTTGGTAAAAAGAATTACATAATTATTTACTGAAAGCGAACATATAAAAGTGACTGTCCAAATATAAACACATTTTTATTGATGGCAATTACGTCGTCGCTGTTTATGACAGCTGCTTCATGAAATGCTAAGTCACTTCTTAAAATATAGTTTCATTTGTTCCGCTTCTGTGCTGCTTACGTCTATTGAATTTTATTCCTTCGGCTCGTGCGAAAACATTCCTCCTGCTAAGAGAAAAAGGCATTTAGTACACAATTTTCAATCTTTAGCAGGACCTCTCCAGTCGACGTTTACGTAAACTGTAGATTCAGTATTTCATTTTGTGTTGGATGTAAGAAGGCACTTCCTTGCTAACACGTATTCATTATGTGGTTAGCCTTAGTTAAGTGGCTTTGCGTTAGTTTGTATGCGGAGAGCAAAATATCTGTTGGAGCGCTCATTGCTAAGTTCATAAGCGATCCTGTGAGATCCGGTTACTCCGTTTCATCGGCTATAAGTTTTGAAACATTATTAGGGAGCTCTTTGCCAACAAATGTTTTCGGCAGGGTTATATAGACGTCATTGGTTAATTCACTGTCTATATATGTGCCTGCGACATCCATCTGGTGAACGTAAAATTTTTATTAGATCGCACGTGTTCAAAGTTTCTTCGGCCTCGGCATCATGTTACCGGCTGTGCGGTTTCTACATTTTCTTTCGCTGACACAAATTTACTGTACGTGTTGTCGGGTTCATTGATATTTTCGTTTTCAGATAGCTTTCATTTAGATCAGTTGCAAGTATTTATTTCCAAAAATTAAAGTAACGTTGGTAGACATAGAAAGCCAGAAGCAGAATTTCAAGGTACATCAAAAGCGAACAACGTACTACTTTGACATATAAGAAACTACGTTCGTTGTACAAAAAACTTTATAAGTCGACATTTATCTTCTTTGGTTTTTACAGGATATGTAATAATGTATTCTGAAAGGTCATATTGTACACTTAATAAGTATGTGAGGATCTAAATGGCCGGTTTAGTTGAAATTACTTGAAAGCTTATTGAAGGTGCGTTAGCATTTCAATTGGCTTCTTGGTGTGATTCCCAATTTTGGTTTTTTGACAAACATTATAAGTATTAACAAATTGTTTTACCTACCAGTTTGTTTATGTCTTTCCATATATACGTATTTTTTAGCTCTGGTAAGGTTTTTGTTTCGATTAAACGATCTGATTGAATTTATAGAGATTCTAATGCTATTGTTCTTTTTCTTATTATATCTTTCTTTTAATTTCTGTATATGAACATATTTGAATAGGTTATTTTCACTGGCTTTTACAAGTTGTTTGTATTTTAACTTACATTTTGTATTATTTTTATATACCACAGAAGGATGTGGCTATAATCATTTTGTCATAATATATGCAACAATCAAAAAGAAGCACGCAGGTTAACGTTAAAAATGGAACAAAATGGTTAGAGCACAAGCCCGCAGGGAAGCGTAAGCTGAACCCAACTCCATTTTGCTAAACAAAAAATTTTAGGTTTATGCTCATTACTCACAAATTATAAAAAATAGAAAGATGGCATTTTTCACATTTTCTTTGCGAAACACTCTACAATAAGATAATAAAATATAATGCTCACACATAGTTGCAAGTGATTAAATTTTCCTTTTTAACTTTTTGAGAATTATTACAACTCTTGAAGTAAGTTTGTCATCATCTATGAAAGTACTCTTCCTTTCCATGAAATAGATTTCAAATTTGGCTTGTCTTGATTTTTTTATTTAGTTTACAGACGTACACTTCCATATGCAGTTATTATTAATGATTTCTTGATTTTATGTCTAATCGTTAATCAATCAATGATCTTAATAAGCCCCAGCTTAATAAAGCATCAACGTTAGTAAAGGCAATAACACTTTTTATACACAATATCAAACAATTTTAGTCTAATCCGTATTAGCCGTGGCAAAGGATTTTTATGTTCGAAAAGTTCGAATAGTGGTTTGTGATCTATAATGATGGCGAATGTGTTCCCGTATAAGTTGGATAAAAAAAGTTGATGTCACAATATACGGTAATAAGTGATTCTTTTTCAATAATTCATTTCCTCTTTTCATGTATATTTCCTTTCTTTGACGTTTTTTTTTAGTAGAAGTAGTCAGATTGCTATTATGGTGGCGCAATGTACTTCCATATACAATTATGCGATCTACCTACAAAAAAGCTTCCGTTTCTAATCCAGAAATTGCTACATTGTGCACGCTGTCGCTCTTTTATAATCATATAATTTGATGGAAAGAATTGGCAATGTCTGAAGGGCTGAAATATTTTGCTTTGCCCAGTATGTCCGTTGACAACTTATTCGTTTAGGTTTCTGTAATCTTTATTAATTTGTATTATTGCTTGCCCTAGTGGGGACTACTAGCTATAAGAGTTGACGAACGTGATATAGTTTCTTGATTTCTTCTGTTTGGGAAAGTGGCAGTCTATAAGTTTTGGCTGAATACAGGCACTTTGTCATGTGTTATTATTATTGTTATTATTATTATAATTTTAGACTAATGAAATAATTTCTTAGATTTAAAAAAAAGACATTGAGCACTAGCAACACAGGCTATCATTAGATATTGAGCTTAGTAATTTCAATAAAGTAATATATTGTATATATACATATCTGATGGTAGAATGTCCGTAGGAATAGGCGCTCCAAATGCAGTACTTCTAGCCAAGAAAAAGTTAAGGCAGTCACAGAGGATGTGCTTTATAGTGAGAATTTGTCCACAATTGCAGATTGGAAAGGAAGACTTTTTTAAGATCCATTGGTGAGTTGCAATTGTATGCCACAGGCGTGTTCTCGAAAATGTTTAGATCTTGATTTTCTCAATATTTATTGGATATAAAGATAGCATTAATTGAGTTTTAGCAGAGGAGTAGTGCTGATGATGTTATTTTAGATTTTCCTCTATAATTTCCTCTTTAACTTTTCTTCCAATGTATCTTGGAAGATCCAACTTTTCCATGGTATCATCCATAAGTAGAGAAGCAGCAATCTTTGCCGCTCGATCAGCTTGCTCATTTCCCCATAAACCGATATGACTTGGTACTCAAAGCATTTCAAATTTTTCAGGTGGTGTTGTAATGATATTCCTTAATTTGTTGATGGTGCTCCATCTCGAAGTCGAAGGATTCCGTATAGCTTTTAATACAGACAAACTGTCAGTAACAATGTCGGTTTTGAGTTTATCTTTATGGGCAAGGTTCACAGCGTGAAGGATAGCTCTGGCTTCGGCTATGAAAGTTGAAGCACTTTCGTGCACTACGTGATTGAGAAGAACCTGTCCTGAAGCGTCTACCACGGCACAAGCAGGAGGCAGACCGAAAGATTTTGAGCGATAAATGCTTAAAAGATTCCAACCGTTACTCTCCAGTACTTGGTTTTTTCAACAATTAGATTCCTGACAACGAAATTTGGAGTGTCTCCTGTTTGGTTTTGTTTGGTGCGTAGACAGCGAAATGTCAAAAGAGTAGTCTTTCGAAACCCATGGAGGTTTAACAACAAAAGCGGAAAATTTTTAAGGGAATGTTCTGTTCCTTTGCGATGTACAAACAATAGTCAATTGCGGATGGTGACTTTCGAATTTTCTTAGCAGTAATAATCTTTCTCACATCCTCGCCGGGAATAAGTTCGTTTTAATTAAGGAGCTTAGGAATGATTTTAGCTTTCAACTCATAAAGTCTATTTTCTAAAGTTGGGAGACCAGTTTCATTTATAATATTGTTGATGGGCTTCGTCCAAAAAGCATAGCAACTTGCTCTGAGGGCTTGGTGATAGACCAGTTTAACGATATTGATATTAGGTTTTCAGCTATTGCCATAAGCTATCGAAGCATTTGGGTCCAACATTCCCTGATTTCATGACGCTTAAAGTGACATGAAAGCCAACTCTATCAAGTGCTTTTTCGAAATAAAGTTATAGAAAACAGTGTTAATATTTCTGTATTAGTTCAAGGAAAGGGATTAAATAATTTATAAGTATATAAGTACGATAATTTAAATTATATTATGGACTAAACAAATTACATATATACATATTATATACATAAGATGAATACAAAGAAGAACCTGACGTGCCGGTTGTGTGTTAAAAATGATGATTTAATTGATATTGTGGATGGTGAAGATTATTATATAGTTGCTCGCGTAACAATGGTTGGTAATCCAAATGTTCCCGTCTATAGTGCTATTATTATTGTCTCTTATACATGTATATACTAATTACATTGTAATTTTATTGTAGTTTAATGGTAAAGAAGGACAGTATAACATTTTCTACATCTGTTGACTCTGTTTAAATATTTTCTTCTATTTTTATTTGCCTTTGTCTAGGAAACTTTCTATATATTCTTTTAAGTTATAAATAAATTTTCTTACTTTTTTAAATATAATTTTTGCTGCTTTCTCATTACATTTTCTTGCATTTTTAATACAATATTTTTTTCGGCCTTTTCATTTGAATTTTTTTTTTTTTTGTTTTTTACCTAACTATAATAAAAGTTGTCATAATAAAGCAAAAACAAACCGTTTAAGAGAAACTTCACAATCTCATTTCGTACAGTGCGCAACTGCCCATTTGAAAAACAAACATTAATTTCCACATTTTTTTTTTTACTATTCATTTACGCTACATAATTAAATATGATGTTATACGTAGGTAATTTAAGTAATCGCATGCATAACCAACATTATCGACCCTCTGTTAATAATAATTATAAACTAATTTTTCGTTTTACTTAAAAAAAAAATGTTGCTAATAAATAAGCAAATGTGTTGCATGATAGAGCCTTGAGCATAACGTCTGACCAGAGCGTCTTTCCGTCCGTTTTTTCGACAGGGTAGTAAAGGCATGCGGAGTCCTTTGTTTGTAACTGTATATGAATGTGCTTAACCTGCACTACTCTCAATTTCGTCACTTTCCCATGCCAGGCACTTCGAAGTGACCTACGCTTTGGAAAACCTTGTTCAACTTCAGTTTTCAAATATAATATTTTGTAAATTTACACTATTTGAGATTAAAAAAACCGTGATAAACTTGTGAAAATTTCTTATTCAAATTGTGGTTTCCTTCTGAAATATTCAACGTACAATGAAAAATTTTGATTTGAGTTCCCATAGTGAAAAATCGTTGAAATCTGGTACAAAAATATTTCGAAAGAAATATCCTTGAGTTACAGAACAAGTGGCTCCCAACACGTGCCAGGACTTCTCCAGGGACTCAGGAATTTTGCGTACATATTTTTTCAGAACATTCTGTAATCAAAGCTCAAATATTTAAATGGAGTTAATTAGGTTTTGTTTCTATTCTCACTTGAAACTGTTTTAATTCGTTGTGGTTCCTTTTAAATTAAATTAAACTTCTATATTGAAATCGACCACTTTATTGAAGGTTTTTGAGTCTTGTCTTATGTGGTTGATAGATTTTTTTGAAATTTTTAGCGATCTTCTACGATGTCTTTCGCTTTGGTATTCGGGTCTGTTATAATACATTAGAAGATATTTGTTTTACAAAAAGATTATAAAATCTTTGTAGTAGTTATATCATGCATGTACAGTTTTGTGAAATATAGCACATAGAGTAAATTAAATAAATTGACACATTGGTGTTCAAATAATTGAATTAAACCGTTCCTGAGTAACCTTATTGCGTTAATGTTACAGACTGTTTAAGGGAGAAAGAGGTCTGGTTAACTATGGTGCAAGAACTTTTATGTGGTGCAGCTGTTAAGAAAATTGGTAGTTTAGTGCATTTTTCATTTTGAAATACTTTACAGTTTTAGTGTTTAACTTTATTGTGGTGCGTTTGAAACGGTGTTCAAATTTTTATATCTTTGACCTTAGTGTTTATTTTTCTCACATATGTTTTTAGAAAATTAGTAAGTTGCTGCAAGTACTACACCTTTATTTTCGTTACGTAAAGGGTTAGCATAGGCGTTGTTGTCAAGACCAAAATCGAGGAAATATTACTTATAAAATCAGATAAATTAAAAAAAGTTAAGCGTTAACAAACCACATAGTTTCGCGTAACGTCAAGAGACAATATTTTTGTTTAATTTACTACCGTACCCTGTTTTTCAAGAAACATGCTGCACATTTAGCTACCGAGGAGACATTCTTGCGAAGCCCCTTTGGCCCCTTTGACTTGCTTGTACGCCCATGCTATTCAAACTGCATCTACAATCAATGAATTTTAAAAATAAAATTTTTTTTGATGCTTTAATAAAAACTTTGAAGCGTAGGTTATGTAATAAAGCTTCTGGGATCAAAAACTGTCCTTACGAAATATGCTTAGTCCAATAATGATCTGGATAACCTGGTGTGCCTCACCTCAACTAAAAAATTAATTGAGGGACTTTAAATTATATGAATACATCCAATATTCTTCGACATTGGGGTTAATTCTTGAAAAACGAAACTTATTATATTCCTTTAAATTCCATACGATCACATTATTGATAAGTTCGGCAGCTCTGTGAAATTGCGTTTTTCTCGTGATATAAAAATTTAACAAATTTTTTTACATTTGTTTTAGGCGATTGTAACGCATAAATTATTACTTTAAAATTTTCACTGTGAATACTATGACTTTCTTCTCTTCCTTCCATCCAATATGGATTGTTTTTTTTTACATCATGCTGTGCTAAAATTGGTCAAAATCTAGTCACTTCAGTACGTGCCGGCTTTTTGAATAATGTTGCCGTGCCGAATGTGGTAGTATTAGTAGCCGAAGTTCGCGCGCATTCTAGGATCCATCTATGATTAAGACGCGATTGCAGGATGCGAGATATAGGTTTTTATAAGCTGTGTAACAAGTTTTTTTTTTTTCGTCACCAATACCTGAAAATAACTTACTAATCCGAATTTCACGTTTCTTCACAACACTTTCTCTTGCTGATATTTCTTCTTTCAAACCAAAAGCATGTAGTGATGGATAAAAAAGGCAAGAAATTATATAAATTTAAGCAAATGAAGTTTGTAATCATTATATCAATCTGAGCAAAAACAATCATGTGCTAATTATTTTAGCATATGCAAATATTCAATAACGCAATGAACACATTAATACAGATTTTGTTGAAGTTAATGAAAGGAAGAATTTTAATAATAGCGTGAGTGGTGACTGCAAACTTGTAATTGAGGAATTGCTTTTGTGCTCATGTCGTGCAACCCGCAATAGAAACGTCCATTGTATCGTATTCACATTTCATGAAAACGAGTTTTATATGAATGCATATAAGAGAAAGAATCAATTTAATTGTAATATGAATAAGTGGTGATATTGTACACCACTATATTGAGTAAAAACTACACAAATTAAGATCATCGAGAAAATTCTTTTTCTATCTTCTTTGCGTTTGATATACTTGTGAAGGTGATTGGAAGCTACGAAAAATGGAAAGATGACGACATGATAAAGTCCAAACAATTCCAACGGCAAGAACGATTATATGAATCTAATACCATTTGAGTCTATTAAAGAAACCAAATTTAAAAAAAAAATAAGCCTTTTTGCAATTTGGAAGACGACCATCCTAAAGTTAAAATTTTTAGTTTTTTTCGATTCTCCCACTAAGTACACAGCCAAAAATTATATATACGGAAAGCTTAACATGTTCGCGGACGTGAATGCTATAGCATACATTTTCATAGTGATGCAAAATGACGTGAATGCTATAGCATTCAAATTTTAAAGCCAATTTTTGTTCATTTAATTTCATGTAACCTTAAGTTTTTCTAATTAATATACAGTTCAAAGTAATGATCAATTGATTCATTAAGTACTTGCTTATTTTTTTTATTTTTCTCCGTGTTTTTACAAATTTCCTTAAGCCGGCACATTGAGTAAACTAGAAGTGTAATACTTGACGTGAATGCTATAGTATCTACATTTCGTAGAATTCTCACAGCGAGCTAACCGTATCATTGCACATTTTTTTCTGAAAATTTCCCTTACTTTCAACAATGTGCATTGTAAATGCTTATACATTTCAGTATCTGCTTCAGTTAGACATTTGAGATTAACCGTTTAAATCCCAGACGGTTTTGAAAAAACACTTTCGAGGAATGTCAGACAGCGCGACAACGTTGTCTGTGTTTTATATAGAGGATTCTGTGGTTATGAGACTAATGGAACCATATTTATTGAAGGGCCATTCATTATTTATGGACAACTATTGTAATAGTGTTGGACTGAGCAATCGATTAGTTAGTTTTAAAACTCATACCACTGGAACCTTACGTACCAATCGCAAAATGAGAGGGCAACGTCTATATTAGTAAATGGAAAGACAAGCGAGATGTGCTTTGTATCACAACGGAAAACCATCCCAAATTAATTGACGTGCATAATAAATATGGTATTTCGAAGAAAAAGCCAATAGAGATTGCTAATTATAACGAAAATATGTTTGGCTTAGACAGATGTGATCAAATGATAGCGTATTATTCCTCACCTAAAAAATCTATCCGTTGGTATAGAAGGTTATATTCCATCTATTAGATATTTCTGTATGGAATTCTTTTTACATTTATAAGAAGATAAATGATACAAATATTGGAGTCCTTGATTTTAGAGACAATCTAGTACATATGCTATTAAAAATACCACAGAATTCAAATGGTAGTGATTTTTTTCTTGATAATGACAACTCACAAACGCACGTTAGATGCACTCTGCCATGACATTTTCAAGAGGTACACTATCAGCAAAAAATTCCGGCACCTTTAAATTACAAACGTAAAACATATTTCCTCAAGTTTACAGATTTACATCATATCAATGTCAGAACTGTGTAAATAAACCTCCACTTTGTCCTGGAGAATGCTTCCGACAATGGCACTTACCTCCTGAAGATCACAATAGCTCCAATTCGGATATGGAATCCTAAAAACATCCAATCATAATGATGGACAGAAATATTTAGTTTTGTTATCACATATACATACCATGAAATTAAGGATTTAATTTATCAATTTTTTTATATGCAAACGAATAAAGATCTACTGTTAAATAAAAACTGTAATGAAACTATAATAAAGCTTTGTTTCTCATGTATTCTATGAATGAATGCTATAGCATTCACGTCATCCTAGTTGAAAAATATGATCTATATTGTCGTGGATGCTATAACATTGATTTCATATAACAGTTAAAATACGATCCTCTGACTACTCTTATAATATGTATATAATCAGATTTTCGATATTACAACTAGTTTCAAAAATAATTGCCTGTCTATTTTTGCAGCTCCCTGAAATTTTTTGCGTCCGCGAACGTGTTAAAGAGTATAAAAAAGGCGCCCGCACATAAAAACCATAAATGGAAACAAAAGTGCATTAACGTGATTGGCTTAACGTACACGACATCTGAATAATCTGAAGGTCAAAACTGCGGTTTGCAGAGACCTGACTGATAACCTGAATCGAAAAGTTCTATGGACAACTCTCTAAGAACAGCTTTAATGCAACACATCCAAATGTGACTTGGACCATTTCTTGCTCAGCCCTGAGATCTTGGAGAAAAACCTTAATAACTTCCGCATTCCAAGCCTCTCCACGTTTTCGGATCATTTCCCGCTGAAACTAGCTTTGCGCATTAATCCAGCCATTCTGATCCTCAGAGTTTGTTTTTGCTCTTAATCAATGGCTGTTTGGTTATCTAGTTTTATGTTTCAATTAGTCTTAATCTCTCTTTTTAGCATATCTCCTTTTCCGCAAGCATGTATAAGAGAGCGCCTTCAAATTTTCACACATTCACTAGCGTAGTATATTACATTAACTCCCTTTCTTCTAAGCACGTAGGATGTCTATTCATCGATGATTAGAACAGGACGAATATAGTTACAAGAATAGTCAAATAAATACCGATCAGCATAATAAACGTTGTGATTGAATATGAAGAAGTCTCAATAAAAATAAACCTAAACGATGCTTAACACCCCCCAATGTCTTCACGATTCAATATTATCACAGTTGCCCACTCTACATGTCCATAACTTATGCATAACTATATCTTTATTATATTACCTAAAGTTCTCGTTGTATATATATATTTCTATGTATATATTTTATTAGTTGATATACTTTTGGAAAACCCAAGTGTCCTATGAAAAATAGCTACAAGAAAATTTCATGGGGTCTGAGGAAACAATTGTGTGTATGTGTGGGTTCTCTAAATAAGAGATTCCGTCGAAGTACGGTGGGGTACATGGGGCATGGTTGAGACGTTGGGGCTTAACTAATTACCCCCTCAGTTGTTTAGGTAGGCTTCGTCGGTCGATTCTTTGGTTCTTTAAGAAACAATGGCGCCTCTATCTTCTTTGGTCCAGAGCACCATGCCGTGTTCGGCGTTATAAACTGCTCGCCAACCATTTGGTGCCTAATTCTGCAAATATCATATTCACATAGAATGTCTCATTCGTCCCTTGGCAGAATCTGCATGAATCTGCATGTTTTTAAGCGGTACCTGAGGGAATTATGAACAGTGTAAAAGCCTGTGATAAGTACAGGATCCAACATGGTCTCTTGGGCTTCGTTTTTGACTAGACAGTCATTCCTTTCCTTGCGGATGGCCAAACTCCATATTAGGTGCACGTCATTGTGGTTGCCTTGCTTCTTCCATGTCTCAATGTACTCCAAGACAAGTCTGAATGTTATTATTGTTGTAGACGAAAGAGCAGCTATAGAAGAAAAAGCAGCACAGCGATGTGGCGACTCACGACTCGACTATTATTATCAATAATGCACTTCCGCCGAATTTTGCTTTACTAAACTAAATTTTTCCACGTTCTGTATTTCTGCAAAAGCACGCTTCGTATTACGGCAGCCGGCCTTGTGGGTCAATGGGTCCCAGTCACTATTCCCTAAAGGTCTCCGCAATCAATTTATTATACCTAACAAGGAGTCATTCACGGACGGCGGCAAAGCTGAGCCAGTCTTCCATATCCATAAAGTCATATAGTCAGGATGAACTGCTAAACTGAGCCAACGACCCCCTAAATGTGAGGGATGTATGACCGGTGTAGAAGTCTGTGACAAAATGTGTCACACCAGAAAATTTGAAGAATCTTTTCGCCTGCCGCTGTCTTACACATTTCTCCCAACGTCTGTATTTCCTGTGCACATTGCAATACCAGATTATTGCCACAGAAAGGTTCAGGATCTGTCATGGTCATTCGGGCATACCTGCTAGCTAGAGCGCCAGCCGTTTCGTTGCCCTCAACCACCAAACGGCCAAGCACCCACATTAAGTGCACGTCATTTTGCTTGCCTTGCTCATGCAATGTTTGAAGGCACTCCAAGATGTCATTATTTGTCCTTTCAGGGCCTTGACTGTCGAAGTAAATGTAGATCAGATCTCTCCTATATTGCCTTTTAGGTATTCGGAGGCACATACGGAGATTGAGTAGACTTCTGGTTGGAATGTGGAGGGATAATATCCAATTGATATGACGTTTTGAAGTCTCGCGGCGCATATCCCATCCCCAGTTTTCCCATTCTCCAATTTAGAACGGGCGGTTTACCATTTTTTTGCTTCCACCCTGGCTACTTTTGAAGCCCCAACCCACTCCGATTTCACCGGTATGGTGACACTGAATCGGTGGGACATTACTCGCTTTGCGACACAATAGTCCAGTGTCTTGACAAAATGTTCGTCCTTAAAGGTTTTCAATACCCTAGACGGCCACTGAGATTTTCCTTTGTTTACCTTCGGCTACCGCAAAATGCGGCATTGAGAGTCAGCCGTGACTATTTGATTTGATATCAATATCAGAAACTCACTGTACAGATTTGTTTTTGGTTTTGCCGGGAAAGTAGCTTTATTGCCGCTTATTGCTAGGTGCAAGCTAAAGGTGGTGCATAACATTAAAGATTCGAGTAATGATTTTTAGCTATTATTTTGTGGAACAGCAACAAGATGTTGTAATATACAAAGTTGGAAATACATCGCATCTAACATAATTGCTGTTGAATTATCACTTCTTTTTTATTTTGTGGAATCGCATTAATATATTATATGATAAGAAGCTTTGGATAAGCCAGATTCAGTTGCCTCCATATTGTAGGATCACTGTAAATTAGAATTTTTTTTTTTTTTTTTTTGGTTTTTGTTTACATAATATCCTATAACCCCACTCGGTATAGATAAATGAGGAGAGAATGAAGATTGTGAAAAGAAAGCAATATGGCGAACGTTTTTTGTGGTATAAGGGGGTAGATTTCGAGTGGCGCTAAAAGCAACAAAAGATCGCGAATTAAAAATAATATTTTAGTTAAATTAATTAAGAACATAGAATATTTCGTTTTTGGCGTTATCGTTTCGTCAAATAATTAAGAGAAACAAAAGGAAAGGAACTAAGATACTCGAGTGGTTATCGCAAGAAAAAATATGTAACAATGGATTTATTCATTTGTCATCAAAACAACTGGTGAAAACTTTTTCCGATATGTAAAAGGGAAAAAGAAATTATCGTTATTATTTTTTTTATGGAATGATGATAAAGTATATATAAAGTAGATTATGTATGAAGCAAGTTTGTGTATACGTGAAAATCTCGATGAAATGGAGCAGCAGATCGGTAATGATTTATATAAAGAAAAAAATTTGTATTTAATCTACAAAATTGTACATATTGTGTTATAAGTGGCAAACAACAACGATATGCTCTCCTTGCTTGGTGTATTATGAAGTCTGCTACAATATATTATGACAGTAGCGGCATCAACACTACCATCATTGCCTGTATCTGTGTTTTAATGAAATAACTTTAATCATTTTTTTTTTTTTATAAAATTTTATCCATATTAAGGGAAAATCTATGTACAATTAATAATTTACTTTCATTAGTGAGGAGAGAATGAAGATTGTGATAATAAAGGAATATGTAATAAATTAAAAAAATATATCGAGTAATTAAGTTCTTGGTTATGAGAGGAAGATAGATTTACAGAGGTCTTCCGACCCAGCTTGGAGGTCTCTTATGAACATCATGGCCCGAACGATACCATAGCCAGAATGGGAATAGGAAGTCGCATGGGAACAAGGGATGCCCATTCGGTAGGTTAGGTTATGTCAGTTGGCGTAATCGTTAAAGGGTAAGTAAATGCTATTCTTTAAGTTGTAACAGTGTGATGAGTGTCAGCAAGTCAAAAATATAAAATCCCTCCCACATCTCACGAACTATCTTGCTCAGCAAAGCTACGTACGTAAGGCTTGTACGCTTTAAAATCCTCCTAAAGTGGCACTTTGAGCGGCCTAAAAATTTAATGCAGTTAATAGTTTTTTATAGACAGGCAGGAAGGACGTAGACAATATCGTTATAATATATCTGCAACTTTAATAAAAACGTTGTCCGCCTGAGTGGCCGAGAAAGTCTCGACTAGTAACTCAATGGTCGTGGGTTCAAATCTCAAGTGTGGCAGAGTTTTTAATAAAGTCAAAAGCCTTAGATGCTAGAGCTTTAAGACGTTAGTCTTAGAATTTATTCTCTGTCTAAATTTGCAATGATAATAATAATAATAATAAAAATGTTGTAAGTTAAAAAAGTTTGAAGCCGGAAAAACCATTCATGTTTATATCACTAATTTGTTTATTGCATTTTATTTCCTCACTTTCATCATATTAATTTTTGCACTTGCAAGTAGCTAAATAACGTTTTCCTACGAAAGTCAGTAAAAAGATGTTCTTCATTTCCATGGCTTTCAGTATCCATTATTTCATTTTCCTCGGTACAGTGATATAATTCTGCTTCCAAAAGTTTGTTTTTATGCCCATCACTGTAAGGTGGGGCTATACTCATTTGGTTTTTTTCCATAATCTATATGACACCCAAAAGGAAGCTTGAAAGACCTATATATTCCTCATCAGCGTGAAGTTCTGAGTTGACGTAGCCATCTCTGTCTGTCGGTGCGCTTACGTGTCTATGTGGCGTGTGTTATTTATCATAAGGCAAACAGAACAATTTAAAACTATTTTGTGTATTCCTCAAATGAAGATATATTCCCTGCGTAAAAATGGGTTATTTCTAAAACGAATACGGTAGACACCGCGATTACTTTTTTCTTAATAATACCAGCAATATGGGTATCAAATAAAAGAACTTGGAGAGTAGAATGCGAAAAGCACAGTGGTGAGTATGCGACAGTCGGCCCCGCAGAATATAGTCTTCTTACATTTTATTTTTCTAAGGCGCTTTCATTTTCATGTCAGACCAATCAGCAAACCCATTCATTTTCGGTATATCCTTAATTTTTTTATACTTTCTTTTAATCACCTTAGCAGTGATTGCTTGTCACCATTTTGAAAAATCACTACCAACTGATATAAGAAATTATGTAGGCCGTGCAACTGCAGGAATTCTACATCGTTTTTGTCGAGTTGTTTATATGGATTCTGCAAAGAATGCGGTAAAAATAGCAGAAATTCAAACATATTGTTTCTATATTATTTAGTCACGAACCAATTAACAATCAATTAATATTTTCTCGTTACGAATCTGTTCCACTCTGATCGACATTCTTCATAGGTAGATAGAATTCACAGGTAGCATAAGAAGACGCACCTAAGTCACGCTTTGCATAAAAGGAAGGCAACCATGGTCAGTCCCATGGCTGCTGATATCTGTAGATTAGCCTTACGCAGCATTCATTCTCTAATTTAAATTCGCATACTTAGTTTCGAATAAAGCTATCCTAGCTCTTGCCGGATGTTCGTTACATCGCTTGATTATCCACAGTACCTACCAAATTTTCATATTAAAGTTTATTAAACTGTTCTATCAAAGTTATCGAGTCTATTGTTCCTTCATTTCTCCTCCCTATATTTATTGCTTTTGACCGAACCGTTAGCTGTACAAGATATTCTACCTGAATAGAACGATTTCCCCTGTCAAATATGTAATTCGCCGTCTACTGTATCCGTTGAGTGCTAACTAATAGTATCCCTCGTTTTGGAACTAATGACGTTCCACTCGGTGTTTCTCCCGACGTTATAAGACAATGTTTCATCATTACCAACCTTTTAGGCAGTTTGAGTGTCTGCTACTGTGTCTCTTAAATTACTTTGAATTCGGGCTGAAGTTCTGAGTGTTCGTCAGGAACTTGTTTCCTTTTATCATGGCTATCATGATTCATGAAATGGTCGCTTCTTTGGAAAGAATTTAGAGAAACATTTGTTTCTACGTCTTGGGATTAACCAATACAGTTGACGTTGAAAATAAAAGCCGCGTTAGATTCTTTGTGGTATTAGACCTTCTTCATCCTATCCCCTTAAATTAATAAGTACAGAAAAGGCGACACCAGGCAGAATTTCCTGAGCCTGTAGTCTCTCCCTAGGATTAAATCGGATAAGATGGATAAAACGATGTAGAAGACTTGACGTTTTGAGCTAATGGGAAAATTTCACCAGATCACAGCAAACGGACGAAAAGGGGGAATTGATCAAAGGGAGAGGGCGAAACTTGAGAGAGCTTGAAAGGGAAGTTTTGATGCATCTGCCGTACAGTGCAGGTTTTGCTTCATACGATTACATTTTACTCTGCTATCTTCAAAATTTCCTGAACAGTATAAATTTGGCTTAAAACGTTTTCCTTGATTCCTTAGTCATTTTGCAGCGCCGGAATTTTGCAAGTTTCCAAAAAATTGCACAAAATCATACATAGTAAGAGTGTTTATTTAAATTTAGTTTTGCAAACAAGATAAATTAACACTTTTACTTATAGAAACTTAGCTTTTATTCACTTAAAATTTCTCACAAATTTTAGAGATAATTTTTTTTTTAATTTCAGAAAGAACTCCACGAGACCTGCTATTTCAACGAAACCATCGTGCACGGTTATTTCGTTTTCCGTTCCGTTGTCAATTTGCAGCGTCGCATCGGTTTTACTCCACGAGGCAAGGCTGTTGGGCCGAAGAGGAATGTTAACGATGCTTGTTATATGTTTACCAAGATACCAACCGATCAATTTCTCCATCAGCTTACTAACTTTTTGCCGCGCAGTTCAATAGCTACAACAACGAAACCACAAACGTCTCAACAAGGCACAATGAATAATATAAACATATACGGACACCTAAGCTTGAATATTAAAAATAGTCGCGAAAAAGGAGGAGAACAGCTTGAAAATTTACAACAACAGCATTTTAACCGTGATGTCGACCAACGTTTAAATGGAATACAAAACCAGTATGTTAACGAAAAGAAATTCGATCATCAGGATCAAACGCAAGATTATATTAAGAACGTGGATTTAAGTAGCGTTAAAAAGTCATATTCTAAACTACACACAGTCTTGAGCAATTTTACGAAAGAACGTACGCAACGTTTGGATTTCTTAGACTCACCACGTCAGAAGCAACATCAAGTCAGACATCATCATAACAACCCTCATATGCTAGCAAGAAGGAAACACCATGAGCAAAAAGAAAAGCGCAAACATTGCCATCACGTGAAATCTAGTCCGTATGTTTCTACATTATCCATAACAAGTCGAAAAAGAACAGCTGCATTGTTTTCGTCCACTGCACCGACGCTATTGAAATCAACGTTAAACAAGAAAACTTCTAGCTACTCTGAATATTTCCAGATAGCAACTACCGTTGGCGTAAACATTAGCAGCGCGATGTCAACCACAACGCCAGATAAACGAAAAGATCGCCGAAGAAAAGTTCACAAGTTTCGAGCGAATCGTACAGAACAACATGTGGGGCTAGATATCCAGAATGAACCTCACCACTTGACACCTTCGAAAAGTGAGCCGTTTAGCCATTATGTAGCACCTTTGTCTACGGTAAGCTCGCAGAAAACTTTTAGCAATTTAAAAGAAATTAACCAAAATCCAGAAGATAAAAAAAAAAAAACTGGAGAAACTCAGATGAAATCATATAACACACGTGAAAAGGAATACTCGACCACCGAAAGTGCATCTACCTGGGAGAAATTATCTTCTACCGTTTTGACTACTACAACCAAACGGGTAAAGTTATCCTCTTCATCATCTCCGTATTTACCCAGCCGTTTATCATCTTTCAAAGAGGATTCAGTGCTGGATATTACTAACGCAACAGAATTTAATAAAAATGAAGCAAATAAAATAGTGGCCAGCTCCATGGAACAATATTTTTCACACAGAGCGACTTTTGACCATGTTATCTTAACTACACCTCGGATTGTGACTGCACAACAGCTAAATGAGACTGATGGAGAAAAAGCAAAAAATGTCACGAAACCTAATTTATTAAGTATTCCAAAGGCTATCCGTCCGCCAAATTCCTTTACTTTGGGTTTATGGTCAGTAAACGGTTCCCGCGAAAGCAATGCGTCTGGGTGGCATGAAATTTCAACAAAAATACAAAAACTGAAAGCTAATGATATATTAACATTGATTAACAACAATATACCAGAAAATGGGGCCAAGTTACAGGAAAATTCCTCTGTTGTATCTATTCCTATTAAAGACGAACGTGACGCAGTAAAATTAAGTCCACGTAACAATCCTATTTCAGTGCAAGAAGATGAGCACGATCGTATGGTAAGTGCACAGTTCCCAAAAACTCAAAATCGAGTTGGAAAACCAGAAAATGATATTAAAATCGTTATTCAAAAAAAAAAAAAAAAAATATCGCTTGCAATTTTATCAACAACACCAAGAGCAGTAGTCATGACGACAAAGCTAAAACCAGCACTAATTTCGGCTACGCGCACATTGTTATCTCCTGAAAACTCATCAGTAATAAGTATCGATAAGAACGCCAGCGGAATTAAAACAAACAGTTCATCAATACATAATATTACTAATAATAATCGGTTGCCATTTTTCTCATTAAAGCCTACAGCAATGACTACTCCTCGTATGTCCCTAAGAAGTTTAATTCTAAATAACGCCTCAAAAAATTTCAGCCAGAAAGTAATGGCTACACCGTTTCATCAACTAACATATGTTCGCAACCAGGCGGGAGAAATTGATATAGATAATATCGATAACATTAACATATATCCTCATCTTCTCGACGATAATGATGGAAGTAAAATTGCTACTCTAAAACAAAATATCGGTAATGACGGTCAACTAACTCTGATTACGGCTTATTTACCTACTTTGGCTACAGCTACGTTGCCCGAGTCGATACGAATAGCCAAAATTAAAATAAATCGTGAACGCAAGCGTAGAATGCATTTACGTAGTATCGCCGTCTACACCTAGCTGAGTTGTGCGTACTTTATACATTTGTAACTTTGAAGTCAGAAGATAGCAAACATGATGATTGACATGATATGAATGACATGATGAAGAAAGAAAGCGCTAACGGGCATGTAAGTACCAAAGTTTTTGTGGCAATTTGAACTTTTCCTTATGTATTTATATATCAATTATATATTTGTTTGTTAATATGCAATTTCAATTATATTCTTCAATATGAAACTTTTATTTTTATATAATTTTTTTCTAATAAGTTAATTAAACTTAAATTAACTTTAATTAAAACACCATTCAAGTATTTGTAATGAAAAATACCACGATTTCAAAGATTATTAGTACCCGGCACTTGCTCCCTTTCCAAAGTACACTGTTAAGAGGGCACCTATAACGTGTTTGTGGAATTTGTTAGCGTAGAATAGAATAGCGTTTTATGTTATAGCTGCTTTAAGCCTGGTTATTGGAAATGACTATGAAATATGTTTTGGCTGCGCTTCTAAAATCTCAGGATCCTTATGGTGTTGGATGCGAGACTGTACATTTTTGAAATGTTCTTTAAAGATACTTGAAAAATCATGCCAATTAGATGTAGATTTTTGTACGGAATATTCCGCTAGTCTACAGATTCGTCGACCATCATTGTTGCTGAAATATCTTCTTTATAGACTGCCCGGAGTCCTACGAAATTGTTGTCTACGAAATTTCTCCACGATACCATTTGATTGCCGGTGGTAAGGTGTTGTTGCAATTTTGTGGATTTCCAAAAATTTTTCAACTTCATCAAATAGTTTTGATGTGAATTGCGTATCCAGATCGGTAATAATAATTAAAAGAACATCAAAGCGTGTGATGAAATAAGTCAAACGTTTGTTAGGTATAGTGTGCACATTTATATCTCTGAGTGGATATGTTTCAGTCTGAAACGGTCTATGATGGTCAGAAAGCAATTGTGTCCTTCACTTGGAGGAAGCGGACCGGCGATGCCCATATTTATGAGGACATTTTTTCTTTTTGAATTGTCGACCTTAAAGACTGCGAACCTTCTATTTATGTACCTTTGCTTTGAATATGTTGTTGTCCAAATATTCAAATCTTTGCTTATATATGTGCACAAGTGTCGCACGTTAATAAGTCGACGCGTAGCTTTAGTATCACATCAAATTGTGTGATTCATAGAAAATAGTACTACCATAAATTTGAAGGGACATATGGTCGCGGGTTACGGCCTGTCATTTCATCCCAAATTTGGAGGGTAAAGACGTTGAATAATACTATAAATTATATTTGTTCTAGCCAAGTTCAATATATTTGGCTTTTATTGTTAGCTAAATCGTCTAAATTTGAATCTTTCTGATGTTCATTGCAGAAGCTTTTCAAATTTATGACTGGGTGTATGACCGATTTGATTTCGCTTGTTCGTGAGGGAGTTTCCATCACTACATTTGGTTTTCCAGTGACATATTTGATATCACCTGTGAATGAAGAAATAAATTCTAATTCTATGTCGCGGGCATCTCTCTGTTTTAGAGATAAGACCTGTAGTCAACGGTTTATGGTCTGTGAAAACTGTGATTTTTTCAGCAGAATTTTGTAGACCAAAAGCCATGCCAACAAACTCAAGCATTCTAAAAGTTGTATTGGTCGCGGTTTTGTACATGTCTTCTGTAGCCATAAGGATTTGGTGACACGCTTTCACCAAATCCAATTCTGAAACCACCTGTTTATCATGAATTTTAATGTTTAAATCGTATAGTACATATACTAAAGACGATAGCCACCTGCCAGAGTGACAACTTTAAGGGATCTAAATTCACTGAAGCATCTAAATTCGAGAGTGCCAATCATTAGGCTCTTTTGAAGGACGAAGTGTAATGATCAAGATATTAAAGAATTTGGTCGTTTGCAAATCCTTCACTTCACCAAATACTCAAAGTCAGTTTTCGCTATTTCACATTTAAAGAAAGCATTTGTTGTTTGCGTTCCCATTGTCCATTGTCACTATAATGAAACAAATTAGTATTTTAATAGTATTTTTTAGTATTTTGTTTTAGTATTTTTTATTAGTACTTTTATTTAGTGAGTGCAAGGTTGGATGCACATTCCAGCCTTACTACCAAACTTATTATGATAATGGCAGAGACCGTTTGAGTTTTAACGGAATTTATACCTTCGTATAGATCCAGACAAGTATTTGCGTTGGAAGCCGTCCGACAATGTTGTAGAATTGTTTTTATAAATTTATTGACTTTTTGTTAATGGATGAAATGCGCGCTGTCTTATTTTTGGAAGAGACCTCTCAATTGTTGTCAGTTAATTTCATCAACCCTTATATGTCATTTGCAGAGCCAGTTGATTAATAATATAATATTTTGATAGCGTCATAAACAATAATTTTTTTGTACTTCGTTATCTAAAGTAGCACCTGCTGTCATCGACCAGACAAAACACCGATGTGTTTCGGTTACCCAAACAGCAATCGGAAATCTTTCTATTAATAATCTTTTCAGATCGGAGTGACTGTTGTGTGCAAACAGATTTCGGACAAAGTTGAAAGCGGACAATAAGCCATCTTGTAGTAGTGCTCCAAATAAGTGTTCGTATTCTCTTTTTCCTCTTACTATTCCTGTCGAAGAAAACTGACTTTCAGCACACATGAACTGTGGATCTGGACAACTCGGCCAAGAAGATGATAGTGCCCCAGAAGTAACCAAAATCTCTGAGTTAGTAATTACGTTGTTCTGAGTTTCTGCACAATTATCGCTGCGTTAGTCCTTGGAAAGTGAAGGCGTTTAGCATAAACTGGGATATGAATCAGTTGATTTCAAAACGCTCCTGCTTACTGTTGTTGCTTTTCCAACTGCTACTTATGCTGCTGCTGTTACTGCTGTTCATGATAATGATGACTCTTATGGCTTTGACAATAGTAATAGTTGCGTGGTTTAGTATGACATGAAGGATTTCTTCCAATTTTTTTTTTTTTTTTTTTTTTTTTTTTTTTTAGTTATCGGGAAAAGTAATTAGTTACTTATTATAGACTTAACTGTACTACATGTAATGAAAAGATTTTAATTTATAGAATTTTATATTTAATTCACAGTTTATTTTCCGGTTTTTGCTTTTGTACTAATTACTACAAAAAATTTGTTTAAAATGATAACTATATATGTATGCTGTGAATTCAATTTACAAAGTATATTGTTTGTACAGTATAAAAATTTATAATAATATGATAATAATAATAAAAATAATAATATAATAATGTAAGTTAAGTAAGTTAAGTACAGTTTAGTCAGATCACTAGATTATTTCACAAAAGAATTTTTTTCTTTTTTTTTGCGAAACTATCCCTGGTAAACACCACATAATTCTTTATGAATCCGCTGTCTATTATCAAATGGATTTTAGTTTGCTTATTTTAGCTTCCAATTCCATCTGAGTAAGTATCAGTGGCTTCATTTTTGCATTCTGAGTATCAACCATAGCATCCAAAATAAACTTTTGCGTTTTTTGCAAGTGCTTGAAAACGAATAAGAGCAGCTTTACACATAATTTAAAGAGTTGAGCTAATTAGTTCTTTCCTCAGTGCCTGATAAAGTCTGCTTAGCTGGTTTTTTGTTTGCTGAAATATATCAAAGTTGAACTTAGTGGATGTCAGACAATGTTTAACGTTGTGCTTTTCTTCTAGATTTGCAATTGTTGATATTTATCTCTGTCGTGTCATCTGCCTGTTTGTATGACTCTAAGAAATTGATATATTGTGCTCTGGTGGAAGGATGTTTAAATAACCAACCTTCGAGGCTAAAAAATCTCTAATAGGCCAATTGCTTCGATTCGGCCAGCGCAGGGAGATTCTCGTCAAGAGGAAACTTGACTAGTAAACGGCCTTTACCATTAGTTTGGATTTTTTGTACGAAATAGGCAACGTATTGCTGTCCATCTTGGAAAAGACTCTTCTCACATGGTCGGTCATGGTTCATTCTCCATAGCTGCTCAATAACATCGTTTAAAAAATCGATGTCGAAAAATCCTGTATAAGCAGTAGAAATTGCACATATTGCAGCATTAGTTGGGCCTTGATATATTAGCACTCTCCCGCTGACAATTCAGAATTTGGTTCGTCTGAGGAGGGATGATTATTAGAAAAACAAAACCTCCTAATCTTTTGCAAAATTGTTATTCCTTGAATGTAATTTAACATTTATGCGAAAACCAACATGCTTTGTCCACTGTCATTGCCATCAACACACAACGGTGACTCTGATGGTGATACACAACAGCAGAATCCAAACTTGCTCGAAATTCTGTTGAGTTTCCATTAGCTCCTGTTATTCTTACTCTTGTCGTTTCCGGTAAGAAATAATTTTTTCGCAGCGACAAAATATGTGTTGCTGATGATGTTACGATTGCATCGAAAGCGTCGGGATTTACGTCCGTGTTTCGAAGTAAACTAGAGTTTCTTTGGTGCTGACGTTTAGGATTCGACCACGATCAACCCTGATGCCGAGGAAGTTCAGCAATTGGTCCTATGTGTAACAGTGTATTTTGTTTATCGTTACATTTCTTGTAAATCTCTTGAAAAACAGTGTTAGGCTGAATGTTCCTTTTTGAAACAATTGAAGCCTAAATTTTGCGATTGAGCATATGTCAATCCCTTTGCTTCTGATAACTGTAGAAACTTAGTACAACTGTATAGCGTTAAACTCCTTATATTACAGAAGTCGTAACTGTCGAGGACACCGTTTTTTTTTTTTTTTTTTTTGAACCATGGGTGTTGCAACCCATTGGAATTCAAAAATTGACTGCAGACCATCAATGCTCCCAACTCCTTTGGTTGCTCTAAGGATTGTCCTAAACTGATGTGCAAATTATGATTTAATTTCTTAATCAAAACATGCCACCGGAAAACGCTTCAAACCATCGTTTCGACTCCAATGTTATTTAATACCAGTAGACACACTCGAGGTGTGTCATGTGGTCTTAAAACATATACGCATGGTGGATTGGTGAGCTGGAATTCGTCTGCTTATTTAATATAACTTGGAGATTCGCTAAAGTTTCTAGAACCATACCTATCAGCTTTTCATATTTGTCTCGATTTAGACCTGTGGCCAAAGGATTTAGAAGCTGGTCCCACGCAGATTCGTGCAGATCATCTAATTCACTTCATAATATATTGGTGGCGTCAATTCCGGCCTTATAAAATGTTTAAAGTTCATTCGCCCTGACTTCTGGGATTGCAGCTACAAATGTACCAACGTTGCTAACGAAAGGAAATTTTTCCCGTTGACTGAAGTTGTCCTCTCATTTGATGCATGCTTTTGATTGGGGGGAGTTTGGCCAATGGCTTTTATGTAATGGCTTGAACACCACGGAGATTCTTGAATCCTTTTATGGCTTCTTCTGTTAAGCGAATCTGCTTTTTTGGAAGATATCTATATATCCACGCATCGAAAATTGAATATACCCACAATATTGATTTTTGAACTAATCAATTTGCAATTTGCAATTTCTGTTTTCTCAAACTGTCAACATTCGTCAAAAAGGAGACGACAAACTCTTCCTATAGTGAAGTCTTTTGTAGAGTTCCATGTAGCACACTGTATGCTCTCTCCAACGACACTTTGACAAACAAACCTGGTGACAGTTTTATATATGATTCACTTATAATGGAGGTGATGCTCGTTGTACCTCTTTCATGCAGGTGAACCTCAATTATAGTCGAACCTTGTAATAGCTTGTTCAGTGGTATTCAGAAGGATGTGAAGAGAAGTTGCGCGTGAAATTACCCAAACGCCAAATTCATTCAGTACCCAAACTATAAAAATAAAGTTTTAAATAAGGTTTGTCCCTGAGTTTCGCCCACGGAGTCACCAAAAGTGTGAAAGATGTGTTTTGTCAATTCCAAAGTTTCACCCGTATTGAATGTTATCCACGTTTTAAAAACATTAACAAAATATGTATTACTTATTAGAAGAAGAAAAATATGGCATCCCTGGAGTACTCAAAAATAGCAATGTGCGACGTTTGGAATTAACAAAAGAAAGCAATAATGTAATGTAATTTTGCTGATTTTCAATTTCCGCATATTTTTTATTCATTCCTTTATGCTCCAGAATTCGTAAAATTAGCATTTTCCAATAATTTTATTTTTTTGTTATTGTTATTCTTGTAGTTGTAAGAATTATATACAACTGAAAATAAAGATCCAGGTATTAATTTAACTATTGTATATACATGAACATTGCATTCTTTCTCTTAAAAAAATTTTTTTAATCTGCTGGGATACCTGCAATTAACATTGCGGTTCCCTTTGGCGAGACAGGCAATAGCGTAATAAATAAAGAAAAAGTCTTTCCACTTTATCAATAATTTATAACTTTTACGTTTATTCGTTCATCTTATTCCGAAACAATTTAACTTTGTGAAAAACAATGGTGTGTCCAAATGACAAACGATTTCACTTCGCTATAACAGAAGACTTCCTCCTATATTTCGTGCTATCAAAATTATATGAGAAAGAGACGAGAAATATGTCGTAGAATATGGAAAATTTTTTACAAAAACTATCTGATCCTACGCAATCATATTACACAAAACATAAAAGACCTAAATATAATGGCAGATAAACGAATTTAAAAAAAAATACGCAGAATCAAAACAATTTGCAGGAATCACAGAAATTGTACACAACAACAATATCTAATTAACTTTATCTTAAGGAATAGATTGTAAATAAAGAAACTTAGGGTTCAAAGAATTCTGAAGTGCATTTCTCTTGAAAATATTATCCACGATCTAGCGATACGGATCGTATCTTAGAAAAGCGGAAATTTGTAACAATATGTTCATTATTATTTATGGCGACGATCATCATCACATCAATCATAGCATCATTTTAAAGCGTGACAAAACTCCGAATATACCAGTAAACAGCAACCCGTTTAAGTGGCTCTATCCAAGAGTACACTCATTAATTCTCTAGATTGTAACTACTACCATTTATCAAATGTCGCATTTTTACATGTGTACCTTGTGTGGTTGTGTGCCTATGGCTTATAAAATGGAATTGTGAAAACATTAACTATGCAGGTGGGCCCATACACCCGTAAGAAGTTTCGCAATCGATTATTCTTGCGGTACACCACTCAAAAGTCAAGAAAAAATACGGCAGATACGTAGGTATAATATTGTATCTATAAGCTCACGGTTTCATATCTATCAATGTGTATGCCATATTCAGTAATTTCAAAATCATCACGATCTTCTTTCTGTACGTATCTTCGAGATGAATTTTTAGATGGCGTCGCAATTATGAGTCTATGTACTATTTTATTTGCTAATTTACGTGGATTTATTTATTTTTTTACTCATGAAACTCTGCTAAAATAAATTGAAAGCCGAATTCAATTAATTCTTACAAGTAAATCCTATACTAATTATTATTAAAAATTAATGTAAGAGCTAAAAAAAAATTAAATAATAATTCATGTCTAAATAAATAAGAAAGAATAGAAGCATGTACACAGCTAGCACAGAGCCATTTCCACAACCAATAGAGAACCAAATTGAAAGTGAACACCTAAGCCATTGCAAACATGCAAAAGCTTTGCAACCGATAATAGTAAACAACACCAGCTAATTTTCGAATCATAGTTAAGATTGCAAGTTAGTTTAAATATGACATAGGCAAATCGCGCCTATTTTGATAGACCTTAATAGATAGTCCGATATTGCGACAATGTATGGATCGTTCAGCTTTTTGGACCACCTCTTGATGAAACCTGCCCCGGACATAGTTCAATCAAAACGTAATCCTTGGTTGAATAGAACCCCTAAATCGATGAACGAATGTATGATTTCCAACTTGTGTGAATCAATGAAATACTTAGTATTGAAGGACTCCTTGAGAAAGAAAGCTTCTGGCATTTTTTTAGCTTTAGTTATATAAAATTTAACGAGCACCATGTAACTAAATTGTTTTAGTCAATTTGAAGCTGAAACGATTGCGATTCCAAGGAGAAAAAAGGACAGAATTTAACATCCTCAGCGTACATCAAGATATCGCAGGATCTAATCACCCAGGGAAGATTATTAATGTATAAATTAAATAAAAAGAGCCCTAAGTACTAAAGTTAAATAGGATTTTGAACGGCCTGTTAGCAGATAAGAGCTTATCTATTTCACTAAATACAATGGGAAGTCAGAGGAGTTTGGAGTAAGTTATGGTTAAATAAGTACAACTTTAAGTTATGGTTAAATGAGTACAAGATTTTAGAGACATCAAACCGTGTAAAACGTCGTTTTCTGGAAGGATCAAGGTAGGAATCCAGTTATCAGACATGGATAGTTAACAGTTAAATCGGAATCAGCAGTTGAAAAATTTCATCGGAAGTGTTCAACAAAGATATTTGATGTTTCAATACCATCAGAGTTCTCAGAGCCCCTAAAGGAAACAGTTGAGTTAAGTTGACGAACTCAAAAAAATATTTAGGATAAATAAGTTTGTTTTTCTTATTTTTGTAATATTTAATACTGTTGTGAAACCTCATTGCAGGCATTTTAGAACGATTATAGTTGGGTTTAATTATTTTTGCCAAATAACTCAAGCATAAAGTGTGAAAGATGAGAGTTAAGTAGTAGGATATCGATTTTATTAAAATCGTAAAGTATAGTTGAACAAGTTGGATTTGACACATTAGAACGGTTCAACGGACGAACACGTCTGTAATGGAAGGTAATGCAAATTGACGAATGCTATTGAGCCTCAGGTAAACTAAAAGGTGGACAGCGAATTACAGCTATCTCCAGAAATTCGCAAAGCAAAGATCTAGTATTGAAGTAAATTATGGCCAAATAATTCATTGAAAAACACAATAGCCCTATCAGATGTTGTAAAGGGGACCATACAGCCCGAATTGTTACTATAACACCAAGTGACTTGTGGCAAATTGAAGTTCCCCAACGCTATGACTATATCAATGGACTTGGACATTTCGTCACAAATGAGGGCAGCATGTTTCTTATAAACGTAGATGGCCACATTTGGGGAAGTATAGGAGCAAGTTACATATATTTGTTTACTGGCAATTTTTGCCCGAATGACAATAGGTTCAACCTCAGCAGGAGTGGGAAGTTTAAATGAATAGACTGAAGCAGATATGACAATTAAAGCACCACCATCAGTGCGAACCAGTCGTTTCTTTCTGAAAGCCTGAAATGAACTGCTAAAAGTTCTGATGAATGTAAATCAGGTTTTAACTAGGTTTCAGTGAAAGCCGAACAGGAAAATTCCGTGCACACTCAGTTTAGGAAAGAAGAGCGAATGTTTTAGTTTAGGTCCCCAACATTTTGGTGAATGAAAGTTGCTGCTGGCTACAATCAGTTTTTTAGGGTGGAAGAACTATCCAATTAGTATTACGGGAACGATACCGGGGAATGACCTCCTTTATTAAGGATCCAACTGGCCACAATTTCCATGTTTTGCAGCAAGATAACTTTTTATGTGATTCTCAGAGGTGCCAGGCGCGTTTTGAAACGAATAATGCCTTTCGGTGAGGCCCTGCCGCCAAACAGACGTCGTCCGTATTAGAAACAATAGGATTCGCAGGTGAGGAATTTTGAGATGCGGAGAAACTATAATTGCTTGTGCAGCGCGTGCGATTTGCCCAGCACGGTCAGCAACGGGGACAAGCGAATAGCTAGGGGAAGGCAGATTTTATATTTTTATTAATATTCTTTAGAGATGTACACAGACTAAACTGTATCGCACCACTGGGAGGAGATATCCTTGCCATCTCAGCATAGCTGAAACGAGGAGAACTTCCTGGCTTATTTGTAACTCGTGTGTTATCAGCTAAGTCAGCGATAGAGGAAACGCTGATGTTCTTTGTCATCAAGGATGGAACACTCAAATGAATCGACATATGAAATTTAGACGAAGGCGTTGATGAAGTACCGCACACTAAACTGCGGGTTGATCTCTTGCAGGCTGGGGGAGAAGATGAGTGCTCCAGATAGCGACACTCATCGAACATTGTGTAAATTTTTTCAAACTTTCCACACAATCTCACGAGATTTTGAATTAATTCAGAAACCCCGTTCATTGTCTCTGTGAACAGCTTTATTTTTTATATTATTATTTATATTCATTTAATTTTGTTATGAAAAACCCCATAAATCCGAACATTTGTTTGGGAGGATTGGAGGGATCACTTAGAAATATCAGTGAAAGCTGTGGGTGTTTAACGTCCTATTTTAATTTCTATGTAGTCGTCGCTGTTAGTTTAATACAGGCCCACGGCATTGCCTTCTAGAGACTTCTTTTTGTACAACAATATCAGACATGTTAAAATCACACCGGACTAATGGTCAAGTGGAGCTGGTTAACCGTAACTTGGGAATGACGATAACGAATTCGACGGGTGCAGGCAATAATTATAGTTTCGGGCGTCTTTGCCCGGTATACAGATTGCAACAAGCAACGCCATCCGTAGGAGGACTGACGCACCATCACAAGAGGGTCTGTTTTACGCAAGACAGATGTTGACCTTTTAACGGATTGGAGTTTTGAATGATATAGGAGCCGAAAGGAAACTGGTGAACTTACAGAAATCCACAGCTGAACATATGGTGTGATGTCAATATTGTAATCAGGGATTGAAAGACCGTAGTCTTAAAACTTATGATATTATCGATTATGTGGTAGCTAAAAATCTTGCGAGCTCTGGGCTTGTAAATGGACTATTCCAAGCTTTAAAGGTCCCTATTAGAACGTGTAAGTTCTGCCGGATTATGGAGAGCTGCTAAAAATTAATATTTTTGGCGGTTGATGGTAATATCTGGAAGATTTTAGATAAAAGGCAACCATGGGTATGAACAGATAAATAAAGTGACAGAAAAATTCCTTATATTGTTGGATTTTTTAAATCATATTTTTCATCGAATTATCATTACATTTTGTTCATGAATAGCCAAATTTGTCAATCTACATATATCAAAGTCCTGTAAGGTCTCAGGCTAGAACAACTTTATTTTAAGTTGTTGTTACCATGGCGCAACATACGGAGAAAATGAGATATTCAGGCACCACTGAAAGACTACGACGGTATAACTGTTATTGTTCCCAGCACGTTCTTATCGAAATCGCTTTCGACTAGGTAATGTGTATTCCATTTTTACATTAGAAAATATAAATATGAATGAGTAGCCAGTAAGTTATGTTTATTTTATTAATGCTCTTTATATGCATAAATTAGGCGAATGCTGACATTTTTTAATGGTTTTCTGTCCTTATTTTTTCAGAATTTTTTACGGTTCTTTCCCATTTTGCTTCAATAAGTTTTGACATCGAGTCTCAGTTTTCTAAATAAATTATAATACCTGGAAGCGAATATAAGAACAAATATGAAAAATTGAGCAAAACAAACCGTTTACATTCTAAAGTGAATTTTCAACTACAAAGAACTTTTAAAGTTTTCCATCCTTGGAATTCTTGGTTAAAAGCTATATTGGGAGATATACGTGAAATATGTTTACTAAATAATTAGCATCAGGGACAGAAAATTAAAATATGGCAATGGTAAGTAATGGCTCATGAATGTAATCATAATTAGCTTCTACATAAATATAAAACTATTGAAATATTAATAGATATATTTTGAGCTTCTTGAAAAAAGTTAAGTCTATAATAATTCTTTTAAAGACATTTTCCTAAAATGATGCCTGAAGTAAAGAAAATCAATACGACTTTTTGAAAAAAAATAAAATAATTCGAATCTAGATCCACTATTTTCGGAAAATCTATATTCGAATTTTCTCAGCAACAGGTACGTCAACAAGGCGAAGTGGAATTTCAACTTCCTCATCAATTTGTAGAAAATGTTTTCAAATTTTCGCTTCTCTCTAGATATTTTTGTGTTGTGAGCAAATTGAGCTGGTTATAAAATCAAGTTTGTAAATGGGCTTCAGCACAAAATGCCTGCGGCATGCTTTGCGGTTTGATGATCATAACCATTACTAAAAAAGTTAAACGACAGGCAGATTTAACCAAACCGACTTAAAATTTCATTACAACATTGATATGGAATCTCAAATTTGTATGTCTCAGCGCTGGAAACGAATCGGCAAATTTTGTGAATACACATTTTCATTTGACGCACATAGAACACGGCCCATTAAATGATATTAAAAGAAAACAATAATAAAGAGGAAAAAGCAATATTAAATACTCAAACAGAAAGTAACACTTAAGCTCGGCCACAAGTTAATTATTTTCTAAACAACTTAATGCATAAGGACATAAATGTGAAAGTGTAAACTAACGTTAATCAATCCCAATAATCAAATTATACCACAGAAAAGCAAAAAGGCAGAAGAATGTAGTCGAAAGCTTACAAAGATCCATTGAATGATGGCGAAAAGCAAAAACGAATTTAGAAACCGTATTGTCTAAGCAAAGTAATAAAAGGACGAAATACTTTTTATAAATACCTAGAAGCATCAAGAAGTGTTAAGAAGCCAATAAATACGGTTAATATTCTTTAGAGCAAAGGTCAGTTGGTTGAATTTGCTGTTTATAATATTCGGCTATGTTGTAATACTTTTACAGGAAGGTATGTAAGTTGCTTAAGTGACAAATTAGTAATTGTTTTTATGCCCATGCTGAGTTTATTGCACTACTCTTCTAACAACCATTCTTCAAAATAACATCTTCTTTGAGCTAATTATCCCAAGTGATCCATTCTTGTATGAACCTTCCCAGCTCAAAGGCTTTCTCCATCTTCCGCTTAGGTCATTTTAAAAATTATTGTTTATGCCCATCTTTCTTATTCTCCCATTTTGGATAAAGAAACCAACAATTGTCTTTTGCGCTGTTCGTTTTTGCTTTTTTAAATTGGCTACATAAATCAATCATCAGATGTAAAATTTTGCTATCAAGCCAATTACAGCGAGGAATTCCGCTCACTTTTTCAGCTAAAATTTTCTGACTGAAACGCTACGCTTAGTTTCTGATCAATGTACAAAATAAACGCCTGAATAACACAACATCATAACGCTTAAACCGCTACTAGCTTGTTCTGGATGCATAGTAAAAAATCCTGCAATGAAATTTAAAATTAAACAAAAATGCCGTCAACTTCTGAATATTATGCATACAATTTCGTACTATAATAAATAGTATACAGCATATATTTTATCATTTTCATTTAAACTTTAGTTTAACAATTCCTCAATTGCATTTGATCGGATAATTGATTGTTTCATCATTGCGTTTTCGATCTTTTATTGCCGTTCTAATTCACCAAAATACTTTCGAGATAAGCTGTTCAAATTTCGAATGTGGAACCCTATCCCCATAACACTGGTGTTTAAGACAATTTTTTCACACGTATTAAAAGGGAACCACCCACTTTGGTCCTCATATTACGTTGCGGTTCTTCATCCTGCACGGCCTCGATTTTACGTGATATTTGTTGAAAAGGAAGGTTGGTTTTGGCCTGATTTACAGTCCCTTCAGTTAGGAATTACCTTACAAAAAAGCAAGTTTTCAATTATTCCAAAAGGTTTTTCCTATTTTCTTGATCCGAGATTATTCACAAGTGCTGTGCAGTCTGTTCTGCAGTCTGTTAGTATTGTTATGCAGCCAGCATTTTTTGGTCTTATTCCAGGTAACACAATTCACGGCTTTTTTTCAGTCCTCAGGCGTCCATATACCTACTGCCAGCAAAAACCTCCCACTGTAATATTAGTTTCTAATGTCTTCGCAACTTTTCGTACTTTATTGTCTAGCGTATTTGTTGGCTTTTCCTTTTAAAGGTTGCCCATTGGCATAGCTGAGCTTGAATTTCTTAGATCGTCAAGACAGAAATTTACAAACAAAAGACAAAGTTCGCTGATAACTTATAATTATAAGAGACTGTGTTATTCATTAAAGCAGGCCCCCATATTGTCTATACATTTTGCTAATTATGTCTATGAATTCCTGGAAAGCCAATTTTACGGCATTATCGAAATTGAAATTTTTTCCTATCAAGAAGTTGTGCAAATTGCGAAAACGTGGTAGTCAGTGGGAGCTAAACCTCATGAGTGTGAAAAAAATTTCCAAGTTCGATTCCTATAGTTTTTCCACTGTCATTTGCGCATCGTGTGGTGTAGCGTTATCTTGTTATCTTGTCGATTTGTTGACAAATCTGGCTGTTCTTTTTTAAGTTTTAGCATCATTTTGTCTAGTTGGGTACAGTATATTTCTGCTGTGATCGATCAGCCTGTTTTCATGAAATCGTAACGAATCACGCCAGCGCTCTCCATCAGATTTTTCTGATAAATACTACGCCCTGGAAAATATTTTGGTGATTCATGCTTGTCTAACCATTGCGCTGAATGTTTGCAATTGTCATACTGACTCATTTCTCGTCACAAGTGATTATTCGATTTAAAAATGGATCAGATTTGGGACGAGAAGGCAAAAAACTTACAAACGCTTTTGCTTCTGTTTTGCGTTCACTTCATGAGGAACCCATTTATTTAACTTTTTCGGTTTTCATATTTGAGCTAAATGGCATAATGTACATTTGCTAACATCAAACTTTAATGATAATTCATAAGCACTTAGGATTGGGTCGGACTCAACAGTGACCTTTAGTGCGTTATTTTGATTCTGGGCAACCCCATGGGTCAATTGTAAAGTCAAAGTTACCAATGCGAAATTTGGCAGACCAATTTAATACTGTCTTCTGCATATCTACACTAGAACCAAATGCACTATTTATGTTTCGCGCGGTCCGCGACGCCGTAGTTGCACGTAAGAACTCATAGTTCATGTCAGCACGAATTTCTGATCGCTCCATTATCAAGAAAAATTAACTTTTAAAAAAATTAACAATATTTTCCAGAGCTTGGAATAATTTACTTCTACGGTCATTATGTGTAACTTCTTAACAGAAACAAGTAAGAAAGTTATATTCGGCTGGGGCGAATCTCGCATAGCCACCACTATTAAAATTATTATCGCATTCTACATTCTAAGTCCTTTCATTTGACACCCATATCGAAGGTATTATTACACTTATATTATTGTTATACTTATATATACATAAGTCGTGACGTATATCACAATTAATTTAGAATTAACACATTTAGCTTGTCATATTCTACTCTCCAAGTCCTTTTATGCAATACTCACATCACTGGTATTATTAAGGAACAAGTAATCCACTCGGACGCAGTGTGCACCATTTGTAGGCAGATATTTACGGAATGTAGCGAAAAAAAGAAAACTTAATCACTTGTAACTTTTTGTGAGCATAGACGATTTTTTCCACTTTTGCGCGTTTCGTAATGTAAATGTGCGAACTTGAATAACGAACAAACACCCACAAATTTTTATTCACAAAAACAGGGTTGCGTTCAGTTTACGCTCCACTAAACTATCGCAGATTCTTGCGCACCTGCTGATATTCCTATGGCAAGGAATTGCCCCTTACGTTCAAAGATGATTCTTAAAACAAACATTCTCCGAATGCATGGAGCTCTCAACTCGAGCGTAGTTAAACACATTTTCTCTGTCAGCAGAATATCCGACTCTGACGAAATGGTGCCAGAAGACAATAAACAGAAGACAAATATTATTAAATAAATCTTCTGATATTTTGAAAAATTTTAGATTTCTTGTATCATTATGTTTGTTTTTTTGAATGCATAGGCATTATTTTTTTTTTGTTTGTTAATATGTTTATTGATTAACAATTGCATGAAATGATTTTAATCATAATATACACGTATCGCAAACTACTCTTTGAGAAAATCAAGTGCGTTACATTTTTAACTGAATTTGATCCGTTTCTTTGAGTGAAAGGCTTCTTTCGTTTTGTTTATTTTATTATTGTGTTAATATTCGTAACAACTATCTGGGCTCTAGAAACCTTTATTCTATTACTATTGTTGCCAGATAGCGATTGCAGTATGTTACCACCGCCTTATGTACAATTTCGCAATAAACATTTTTGGCACTCTCTTTCTATGTGTTTAAAATTAAACCAACGTGCGCTACATATCTAAAGAAACCAAATCGAACTTTGTAGTCTGAGTGCGAGTATTACATTCCTGGCTAAAAGATACTAAAAAAATAATGCGATCCTTTGCTTCACAAACCAAAGAGTATGAAATATTCTTTCTATCTGGCAAACATAAATAAATCACATGAATAGCGATACAATTATCATTAAAACTCTTCATTTCTGTAACTAACTTTTTTTAAACATTTAAAACAATAATTATAATAAGTAAAAATATCAGAATTTTAATTTAAAAAAAAATTTTTAAATATACTTTAAAACTATTAAGTGACTAGTGATTTACATGTTTTATGTATAACTATGATAATTAAAAAATTAGAATCGCTAAAAATCAATATTAAGATTCCATAGTCAAGCATATTATTTAATAAATATCTTTTTATTCTCTAACATCAACGCCAAAAGGCTTTTAAACATCTGTTAGAAAAGTAATATTTCGTAAAAATGTTTTTGCAGGCAACAAGTAAATTAATACAAAATGTTTGAAATGCTGCGAAATAATCAGAAGTAGAACGGAGTGCTTACCCATAGAACGGTTAGTTAATTAAAGTTAATGAACAGATCTAAAGTTAATGAACAGATCTAAAAGTAATTAATAGATCTAATGTAAGTTTACAAGTATTATATGGATATGCATTAATATTATATTTGCTATGCTTGACTGGTAGCGTAACATATTTGAATAAAGCGTAACTTAATGTTGAACTGCATTACAATTTTAATGTACTAAGAAGCCAAAAAAGGGAATTTTTGTTCTATTTGTTATCTATTTATTTTTGAAATAAATTTACAAAGCATAAATTTAAACGCAGACGAATAACTTAATTCGTATGCTCGCCTGTATTGAAAACTCTACCGACCTTGAGATCTTAAGCCGCGACCATTGAGTTGTGGATAGCGATTGTTTGCGTACCCGGCTACTCAAGCGTATAAATTGATTTTTTTTTTGTAATAATTTAAAGTTAATTGAATTTAATGTGCTTCATATAATAAAAAAAATAAAATGAGTTCAGGAAGTCTTGCGTATATTTTACTTTTATTATGCTTTTTACGTATGGCTTCGTTCGCATCTAAGAAGCACTTTCAAAAGTTGACAGCTTACAAACTTAATTTTTAATTTGCCTATCTTACAGGTTGGTAGCAAATTGGAAAAATAATTAAGTAGGACAAAACGCATCTAGTTTATGTACTATTTCCAAATTGTATGAGCATACTATTTCTACTAACACTTACTAATAAAATGGTTCGCACTTCAATGAATTTTGATTATGCTTTGCAATCTAAAGTGTCCCAGTACGTAATCGACTTCTAAAATCGCTAATTGCCTTTTTATAGATTATCTATTCGTGTTCCTTTTTCTGGTTTACGCTAGTGCTTTGGGAGTTTTAATTAAAAGTTTTCATTTGAAAAACAAAAGAAGTTATTTGTTATTATTAAACAAAATAATCACTTTAAAAGTATCATAAAACTTTTGCTTGTGGTTGCATTCATCGTTGCTGTCCCTTTATGTCAAATTTCGTATTTTGAAGCAAAAGTTAACAACAGGGTTATTAACTTACGAAAAGGAAGAGCAAAAAACAAAATAGTAATAAAAAAGAGATTGATTGTAAATTTCAATGGTTAAGGTATCTTTACGCTGTAATGCCTATACATAGATACGGGCTTACGGTTTTTTTAGAGATATTTTAATTCATTTAGAATTCAATTGTACGAGTTGTAACGTATGCCGTTTCCTAATCTGAACCTTCTTCGGGCCCCACGTTGGGCACCACGTTTGTGTGCTACTCTGTACCTATTTTTAATTATTTGTTTATTCATCTCTGGCTACAATCAACTCTCACTTAACCAACACTCCTAGGGCGAAATTACACTACCATAGAGACTACAACAAAGCGCAATAAAGTTATTAGATTTCAGTTTTCAATGTAAACAAATTTTTGCTTAGAATATTTTTAGGCCTAAAGTACTAGCGAAGTGAGCTTAAGTCTCAGTGTTAAAACTATGACGTTATAGTATGTTATTGTAGGCAATAAAGTATTAAAGACGAACGTAAGTCCATGTAAAGGATTAAACGCGAACATGAGTCTATGTAACTACTTACAAAGTTAGTTATAAAATGGAGCATTCGCGAGTCTCTTCAATGCACTATGCGGTAGCCCTTTCTTTTTCTAAGCTAGCTAGTTCGGGGGAAAAGGTAGTTGAATCAAATTTTTTCGCTCCACAGACGACTACAAAAAATGCACGTGCTATAACCCTTATGAGGACGAAGGGACGAACTACTTACCTACTTACCTACTTACTTAATAATCTTACGTCCTGGGCCACTCTATATCCTGCCGCAACTATGATCTCCAACGGCCCAAGTTTTATATGGGAGACACCGAATTTGGGTCCGACGATCCCTCTAATCGAATCTCCTCTTAAAAAAAAGAAGTTTAATTTAATACACTTTTTTTTTTGGTTTAATAAACTGATTATCATTATGTTTATTTTATACACTTGTATAAAAAATTACTCTTAAAGTTCTTTTTATTGTAAGTTTTATTTTTTTACTCTAACACATATTTAGAGATAAAAGTGGCATCACTAAGTAAATGGATTTATATTAGTTTAGAAATTATGAAACGGGTGTTTTTTGTTTAGTCTGTGTTCACCTGCGACCGAGATAGATAGATTGTTACGTGCGCTCGATATTTTTATTTAATCACGCGCAATTAGTCGAACACTCGGGTCTAAACTAAGAGCCAGCTGTGTGCAGTGCATAAATAACTTCCAACGTTTTCACCAAGTTTGAAATCGATATTTTCATTAGTGCGACCAAGAGAGTGACAAAAACAAACACCGCACAGACACATAGATAGACATAGACATAGCTTAATCAATTCAGAATTTCACGTTGATCAAGAATATGGACCTTGTAGGGTCTCTGACAGTATTTGAACTTTACAGAACACTTAACACGAATTATCAAATGCTTATATTTTTTAAATACACATTCTTCTTTCGGTTTCATTTGTTCTTTCAATTTCCCCTTCTCTTTTACAGGTTTCTTTAAATAATCTTGCAATCAATTTAGTTTTTATGAACATTTTTGTATAATCTCGCTCTCACTGTTCAATACTTGGTTTCGCATAAAAAAAGTCATCTTAGCACTCAACAAAAAAAATACAAAATGTTGTTCAAAGTATTGGGGAGTAATCATGTAAGCATGCGACAATCAAATAGGCGACAGCCACTAATAAAATCTAATCATGTAAGAAAATTTGCTGGTATTTGCCGCAAAATCGGCACTCTTAGTTACGTCAAATCTGGAGAAAAGAAAATTCTCGCAGGTGACAAATTTGAATTCATATTGAGTGAAAACCAAGAAAAGTTACCACAAAACTTTTTTCTTTTGTTGCGTTTGCAAAAAGAAAATTGTAAAAGAAAAACATAAGCAGCTTTTAGAAATTGTATCATTTTGAAAATTTACCGTGTGCAAAATTAAATTTGTGAATAAATTGCTGAATTGGGAAGAAAAAAAAATATTTGGTGAAAGTGAGTACAATTTTTTTTAAATACTGAGCTAAATTGCGGAACGCTAACCAATGTGCATATTTTCACCGCAATGTATCGTAACGCCCTGTAATATTTCCAAACAGTGTGTAAATACATATCATATTGTTGTATGTAGATTTATGCAGAACTTCCGCGTTTCCAAACCGGCTTTTCATTAAATCCTGGAAAAAATTGGAATGAATGACCATGTGAGAAGCGCATATATACCGCCGATGTTACGCTTAGCCATGACTTTGGAGTTGTTGGTTTTAGGAGGTTACCTAAACCTGCTGGCTTGTAGTGACCATACCATAAGTGTTGCATTAAGCACCTTATCAAACTGTTGTATCAGAAGTGTTACAAGAGATGGAGAAAAAACTTTACGCGAAGTGGATCCAATGGGCTTTAAGCGCAAATACAAAGGTGGGGTTTTGCCAGAACATTGGTATTCCAGGCGGTAAGTAATTGAACTTTTTGTTTTACAATAAACAACCATTATAATATTTTTACTACTTATTAAAATAATAGGATACGTTGATGGAACGCATATATGTTTTTCGAAGCCAGTGGAAAATGAAGCAATTCTCATTCGTTGGAACGGAAAAGACAACCAAACGGAATGCTAGTAGGTAATCTGGATATTTTGCATTAGCAACTACTTCTTACTTACATAAATGAAAATCATGGCAGTCAATTTCAAATTTTGCGGATCTTCTCTTGTGTGGAAGCAATCTGGAGAAAGAGCTTACCGGGAAAACCATTGTAGTTCGCATAATAGCAATGCTTAGCTACTCGGTAAGCGGTAAAAAGAAATTAAAGCGCCAGAAAGCTATATCTTTCTAACATTGTTTAGGTGATAGCGGATAGTTTCTAAAGCCTTGGCTGACGATATGTTACCGAAATTCGGCGGATCCTCTAAAAGGAAATAGTGAGGAACATTGTCGAAGGATGTATTGGTTTTAAAAGTTAGTATTACAGCATTTAGTGTTTCTTAAATCTAACTACGGTTCCTGAACATTTTTCTAGGGCGGTGACGTAAACCACGTGAAGGGCGGAAGAGATTTTATTACTCAAGAAGCTGAGAAGAGTCGCAAAACTTTATGCAGTTGGATGAGAAGAATAACTTGGTGGCACAAAATATACAGATACATAAATATCTTAAAAATATAAATAATTTGTAAAGTTGTAAATCATATAAAAATGGACATAAATATCGAATAAATATTCATTGAAAAAACTTTTTATATACTGGCAGTGCAGTGTAAATTTATTGCAAATCGATCATGATTTTTTCAACATTTAAATTCATATATCATTTCACGGCCTAACACAAATTCTACATAATTTGGCGTTTAATCTTCAACCCGTATGTCGCCTTTTTGACTAGTGGAAAAGATTGACGTTTTCTACATTGATGGCTGTCTTCAGCTTTTTTCAGCTGAGATGACCCAATATCGTCGTTGGCTTAATCCTAACGTATTGCTACCCACTGCTACTTATTATAACGTAAATCTCACTTAATTTTAGTGCCCGCTTTCCGAATCGACGCCTCACAAATGATCCATTCTTCGGGGGTCTCTAATGTGGGACAATCCTCACATCGTTCAACACAACAGGGCCATCGTCGCCCCACCTAGCACAACATGGGCTATAGTCTGCACACCCTTCGGAAACTTATTTTGTGAATACGCAACATGGACGTTCTTGCCTACCGGGCTAATACCTGCGTGATGTCGAGCTTCGAGTTGGCTCCATTATCTGATGACGGGGTGGATTGTCCCGGTTGCGACATCGGTCGTTTCTTTATGAGATGGGGATTTTTGTAGCGAGTTGGAGTTATTGTCTGTTACGAAGCATCAGCTTACCAACTTCTGGAACGTAAGGGTAGCAGGGCCGTAAGAGAGTTTGACAGCGGAGTCCTTCTCGTCGGAGCTATCTAAAAACTGGCTGGCCCTGGGATTAAAATTTCTCCAATCTAGGGAAGTGGGAGTCTCCCTTGTATTTGTAAAGATTACTTCCGACACGCTCCACCTGATTGAAATCGGCTACCACCGACCTCGAAATGTGCCCTGGAGTGGGACGAGTTAACGCTGAAAGATACGCTGTTACTCAGGTGGCTGCCTTGTCAAGGTTTGCTGATAGATTCTCGCAGGATTGATAGCCTGCTTAAGGCTTGGTGCCTTCAATATGAGCACGTTGTAACTTTCTATTTATAGCGCCTTTCACCTGGATAATGATAGAAAATTCAAAACGCGTTACCACGCCCGTGGCACTGCGTTGCCAACTTAGCAACATATTGATTCACTGCTTTTGACAAAAGATGATGATCGGGTAGTATTGATTACTCAATTTCAGGTTCCCATCTATGACTATGGATATTGAAGTAGTTTCTTTGGCTTTGTCTTGCGACGAATGTTGTGAAATAATTTCGGTTTATTAGATTTCTCGTTATTCCGAAAGGCGATCGAGACATTTTAAACCGACTAATTAAGGCAAGTTTGAGCGGTGCCCACTCTTCTATGACATTTGTGTTCTTAAACAGCGAATGCTATTCCCTTGCAATTCCTGTTACTGATGAATGGAAACCTCTATGTATCTCTCTATATGATCTAACCAAAAAATCTTCTACGGTAATATTGGTGTTATTTCCGTCGAGACAAATCCTCCGTTTGATAATTCTTATTTTATTGATGTTTTAGTGGTTCTATATCAATTCCCGTTCTGTTTGCACTTTCTAGTAACACATTATGATTGCTCATGTTGGAAGCACCATATATTGAGAGTTGTTCGATTAGATGATTTTGACCCATCGGCAGCATGCTTATTGAAGTAGACAATTTTTGCGTTGATCTTCCCATTTACACCATTTAGGTAGTAACCCTTGGATAAGTGTATTGATTAATGTAATAATTACGTAATTTATAGTGACTTCTTTCTTGATTAGCATTACTTTGTGGTTTCACATTACCCCTTGTGGTTGACGAATTATCCGTCATACTAACATCTTGATTACTGGAAGTCGTTGCTCGTATATTAGAAAAGTTATATGTAGTTATTTTCTTTCGTATTTGTTGTGTTCATCCGCCGTGTATTGTGTTTTATCGTGTAATGTATTCCCCTCTGGTTGCTTTTAGACTTTGTATTACGATTAAAATACTCATATGTGTTACATTGAATACTGCAAATGAATCAATCTCTGTGTATATATAAAATAACAACGCATGTCCTAACTTATATTATAAACTATTTTTAAATAATACCAACATAAAACAGATACTTGAATTTCAACAATACAAAGAAAATTTATATGTGAATTACATGTGTCTGTTGTGGCTACCATAATATTTTCGATAAAGTCCTGCCAAATTTTGATGAATCGAATCACAAACAAAAATATTTTAAAAGTTATTAAGTTTAATATTATGTCACCGTAGTCTTCATTCACATTCCTTGCTGTTCTTATTAGTGAGAGTATGGCACATAAAATTTAAGAGTACTTCTATTACTATAGAATTCTAATGTGATGTATATATGTAATCTAACTTGCTGAACAGATAGTTGCTTCCTATGTGGCAATTAATCATAGGTCATCATTAGTAAGTATAAAGGGTTTCAACGAATGTGATTTGACGCTAGTTGAAATCGGCGTGGGCAATATTAGGAACTGTATGCATCCTTCCAAGTGCGGATATGACCAAGCCCTCTCTCTAGCTTTACCTAAAATTTCAATTTACAGAACGTTCTCTTTCTTTTTTTTTTCATCCAAAATTCACTTTCGTTTTTTTATATTTTCTTTATATTTTCTAAACGTGTGAAACTGTGGCATAACATTTTCAACGATTTTTATATTTTTACAACTGGTACAGTTCATGACCTGCGTATTTATGGTTTGGGCATGCATAATTTCCATGCTGAGTCCTCCTCTTCAGAACTACTTCTGGAAAAATGCGTGTGAAAGTGTAAACGTTTTTGAAATATCTGGAGGTTTGAGCTTTGTGTCAATGTAGTGTTCAATATTTCAAACGTAGTTTGTTTTTCCTCGCTTCACCCTTTGATGCCCTTGATCGGTAGCCGCATGAACAAAATATTTTAATTTTCTCCGAAGAAATTCAAATTTTGCTACGTTATCGAAACTTGGCGAGGTGTTCTTCTAGAATTTTTTTTATGATAATTTCGTCCGGATAATTAATTATCCAGAATTCATTCACATCAAAACCAAGTACGCTTTCCATTGCCTGCTGAAATGATGATGAGGCAGAGTGTAACCCAAATGAGTCTCCATTGAAAAAAGTTCCGCCCGGGCAATGCAAAAGACGATGTAGGCCTTACAGAAATTTTCCAAATGTAATTGCCAAAATACTTTATGGGCGCAGTAGCTTTGTTGACTTCAGATTTCGTATTCTATTCCCTGCAACATATATTGGCTGAGCACGTCGTCGCCCCCTAATTGCCTCTTGCATCTCTTTATGTAGTTCTCGGACAATTTGACGTGTTCTTGCTCCCGTTAGTATGACTTTTAGGCTATCAGGAAGTTCTTTAAATTAGTTTCCTAAAGTCCCGCGTGTATACCAAAGATAGTCTGGCTACTATAAATGCCGTCTAATTTTTGTTCTCCGGTTAGCGTTCTTTGTCGCATTATTCCTTGTATTGATAACACATAATCTCGGAGGAGTTCTCTCGGGCGTTGGGTTCGTCAAAGTCTCTCGTGTTCTAGTCAGTTAAAGTGTCGAGGCCTTCAAAGTCTCTTATGTTCTAGTCGGTTGAAGTGTCGAGGCTGTCAAAGAAATTTTAAAAAATTGTTGGTTCTTATTGCGACACATGTGTGAGAACCTGTAGCATTGGATTAAGATAATTTGTTAGATGATATCGAATTTCATTGTAATAATTAACATAAAAAAAATAATTGTATATTATATACGAATATATATTATATTTTATGAATATATAATATATAATTAACATAAAAAAAAAATGTATTATGTAGGAATATATAAAATAGCATTTTTTTTCTATTGTTGGGAGCAAAGTAAGAGGTAAAGAGGTCATCAGACCCAACATCCCTTCCCAAAGGGAGCATGGGGAGTAGAATGGCTCAGAGATTAAGTTCTCCCCGTTTGAAACCCCCACATATCGGCCAAACGATACGCATGTCCGTCTCTTACAGCTTGCAATCCTCTTAAAGTGGTACTTAAGCGTGGTTACAATTTTGAAGTTTTATATTCCGGCAGACAATGCGGATATACAAACATCGTATTACCTTCTAATGTCATACAAAAGTGATCCTCAACGTGGATCCATCTCAGTGGATTTAGATGATTTCCCACCAACGCATCTTAATGGAATTGGATAATTTGTTTTACCACTCCATTTGGTAATATTATTGATTAATTGTGAACTTATGAGATGTCGCCTCAAAACTATTTAATGTCTTGTTTATTGGCTATGTATCTACTTCAGCACAAATAATTTTTGGATTCATCGAAACACAAACGTATTGTTTTTCAGTTATTTTTCTTTTTAGGTATGGACCAATGAGCTGTCTTTAATTTGGATGTAAGCTCCTGAGTGTGAGAACTGAGTAAAACGCTTGGAGTTGTCGATCTGCTGACATACAAACGACTGTATTTTTAGGGGTAGATGGATCTTTTTGTATCGTGCATAGATGAATCGAAGTTCATTTTAGGATGTCTGGCATTGGCGGGTTCATTCGTAACTTGCTTAAGAACTATGTCTGTGTAACTGCGTAGGCTAATGCCACCCACTGTTTTGAAACGTAGTTAATGTTAAGTTACGTTCTATGCTCATTCGAGAAAAGAAACATCATATTGGGCGAACGTTACTTTTTAACTTACCAATAAACAATCCGAAGACCCTAAAAGTCTTCTTTTATTCTTCTTTATATTTCGATTATTTAGAGTTTTGTAATTTTTTTCGCCCAATCGTTGCATTGTATTTTTATATTTTTTATATAGATACACTTTTTTTTTTGTTTTGATTAATTGATAATATGTTTTTTATAACATAAATTTTATATTATAAATACCTACCTATTATGTTTGCAATAAGTTATAACCTACCCATACATTTACTTTTTGAAAATAGCAAGAACAGTGAAAATAAATACAATGTTTATATATAATTACAATAATTACGGACCATGTTTCCTTGAAATGCTTAATCTCTCAAAATCTTCACGCTTAGCTAGATGGTCTAAAGGCCTTTAATTTTAAAATCATAAATTCTCATGCGTTTTTGGAAATGGATAATAATGACGTCGGATCACGGAATCTTCGTTGACTTGGAATTCCCGTTTTTTGGAACATACAAATATGTAAGCTTAATAGAGGATTTTAGAGAAAATCCCACTAATTTTATAGACATCAAGATAATGGATGGCCGTATTTATAGACACAGCGAAAGAATTGCTAACAACGCCATACATCATGAATTTGGCTGAAAATTCATCAAGTGAGTTTAATGAAGCAATTTGACATGCCCAGACTTATTGTTTAGCTCACCAACCTAGAATGAACAAAACTTGGGAAAATTTTACGACGTACTATTATTAATCAGGTGCGGCTACTAGCGTATGTGATTACGTGAACTTCGGTAAGCCTTGTACAGCTAATACGTATCTTAATCGCTTCGACAATCAATCAGCGATATGGCTAATTCAGATCGACTTATTCAATGTTACATGTTAATTTTATTGGTGCTTAAACCACGTTCTGGAAATGCGAATAGGGCAATATTGACGATGCTAATATATATTGATGCGGCGTGTAAACATATAGAAGAAGAAATATTTCCTACATGTGAAGTACCAGAAACGGATTACGTGGCTCCCTTTATATGAACTAAATTAAATTTCTTCTGTTACCCTATAATGCAAAACAAATTTTTACTACGGTTCATTCTTCCCATTCCCCATTTCTGAACGAGTCAAAAACGCTGTAATAACAGCTGTAAGAGAGATGTCAACACGGATCAAAAGAACTACGATGAAGTTCTGAGTGAAATAGCATATAATTTAAGACGAAATGTTCATTCGCTACTGGTAAGGAACCGTTTCGAACATTTGACTTTAGTTCCGTTTATTTACAAACCAAACCTTGTAGCACTATAGATGGAATGTCTAACAATATAATTGCCAAGCATGAAAGATTGACATGAGAAGAAAGGAAGAAGCAGCAGATGACCGGGAAGGAGAGAAAAACAACCAGATTTATAGAAAAGTAAAATTATTGTGCGGGATCTAAAAATATTTTTAGTTGATATTGAAAATACTGTTACGAAAATCCCAAATCCAGTTAATGCTTACTAGTCAATTTTCGTAAGTAATAAATTCCCTAGGCATATTCGCGACGCCTCATGCAGCTGCCGGCCGACGAAAAAGATTAAGAGGAAAACAGTCAGGGAAAAACCCAGGTGCAAATGCGCGGCGCGCCATAGAGCTGTAGTCCAAGGAAAACGATTAGCAGAAAGCAGGTTAACGGATTAAAAATGAAGCCATGAAGTTAGGTGATCGTAACATGCTGGTAAAAATGTATATAAGTGGACTATTTGCGGAAGGCAGTTTTAGTCGGAAACGTACATCGAGTCGTACGAGAACATTCATCTAAAGAATAATAATAGTTGTGTTGAGCAGCAGAAAGTATCGTTAAAAACACAATAAAGAATAAATTGTAAATAATCCTCCATTTAGGAACACAACAAAACTTTGAAGCGCATTTTCTTTTCAATATCCACGGTCTAGTGATACGCACCGTATTGAGGAGCAGGCAAATTCGTAACAATACTAATAAAAATATTTTGTCCTTAAATTCGTGTTCAGATGAAAGAAAAACTCTTTTGAGTAAATTATATAAAAGGGAACTGAAAATATTAGTTCGAAGATGAAATAATATTGTTGTTGAATATTGCGCTGATAGTGTTGCTTTTCCAACATTCAAGACGATTGGGGAAAAATTTTATTGCTGCCTTTATTAAACGTATTAGAGCCCAAATGTTGTGTGAGGAAAAGAACAGAGAAGAAAATTAAGGTCATTGTAATCTTATTGTAATTAATCAAACTTAAAGTGGTTTCGAAATTCGGCATTTGTAGTCTCTACATTAATTGAAGGAAAAGGATTAAATAATTTATAATTATCTATTTATGATTACTTAAATTATATTATGGACTAAACCAATTATATGTATACATATTTTATACATACGGGCAAGAACCTGGCATTGATATTATTTAATCCACAGGCAAACGAGTGATACAAGCACATAAGCTTGTGCAAGTTATTGAAGATTTTTGGTATTCAGGCATTTTAACCAGAACACCGTTAACGAAAAGAACGATGTGATATATTGCTGAGGCGATAATTTCATCTGCTTTACTTATATGATTAGCTTATCTGTCTGGCGACTCTGCGCGCGCGGTGTAGTCGTCATTGATTTTCTGCAAGAAATAATTTAATTTCTTTATGAACCGCTTGGCTATTTAGCTTCATTGTGATCTAAAGTTATAAAAATCTTTAAGAATGAACTGAGTGATTTAAAGTAAAGGAAGTAAAGGTCTTTGCGTGTAATTCATTTGGTTTTTTGCAATAAAAATTGGAGCTCTTATAAAAGTCGCCCTTTTTTCTTTTATTTTAGTGTTTGCAGTTTGTTTTTCTTTCGCTCTCTTGTGACAGTGTCAACGTAACAGAGAAGTTTGGTTTAATTTGTTGACAATTTTTGTGTTGTGAATCTTTTTGTATTTGGTTCCTTTTTGTTTCTTCATAATCCACTTCTGTCGTGTTCCATTGGACATGAATTGTTTATTTACACCAAGTTGCGCGAAACATCTGAACGATTCATAGCTTGACGGCAGTTTCTCCCAGAAAGGCAATATTTGTGTCAAGACTGTCACTTTATACATCTGTGGATAACATAAAAAGGTATCTGGCGGCAAAAGTTCCATTAGTCAATTGAAAGCGTCTAAGCGTTTTTAAAATGGCTCCTTCTCAATCTAGAGCAATGTCATCTTTTAAAATGCTTCTTCCGACTGAAAAAATGGATATGTTGTTAAATAAGTCATTGTGGCCAGTTGGATCCTTAATTAAGAAATTTATCCTTCGTGATCGACCCCGTAATATTAATGCAGTAGCCCTTTCCCGTTCAAAAAACTAATTGTGTCAAAAAAGAAATGTACCAAAATGTTAGAGGCCTAAACTCAAAAATTCGTTTTACTTTTAACTCAGTGAGCACCGAGTTTTCCTGTTTGGCCTTCACTGAAATTTGGTTAAAACGTGATTTACATTCGTCGGAACTTTTCAATAATTCGCTTCAAGTTTTCAGAAATGATCGATTGTATCGCAATGGTGGTGGTGTTTTAATTGCCATGTCTGCGGCAGTCCCGTTCCATTCAATTGAATTTCCCACTACCGCCGACAGTGCCGGCCATTCTAGCGAAATTTCCTAATAAACAATTATATGTAACCCGCTTCTATATTCCCCCAAAATCGGATATCTCCATATATGAGAAACGGGCCGCCCTCATTTGTAAAGTGGCCAAGCAATTTAAACGTACCGATATAGTCATAGCGTTAGGTGAGTTCAATTTTCCTCAAGTTACTTGATGTTACAGTCATAATTTTGGTTGTTTGATTTTCATCTGATAGAGCTGTTGTGTTCTTTAATGAATTATTTGATCATAATTAACTTCCATTTAACCGTAGTCCTAATTGTAATGGCAAACTGCTTGATCTTTGCTTTGCCAATTTCCCCGAGATTAGTGTAAATCGTTTTACATCTTTTAATTTACCTGAGGATCTTTATCACCCAGCAAAGTGTATTTCTTTTCATTACAAGCACAATGGTTCGATGAACTTCTCTAACGTTCCCAATTCAACTTTTTCAAATGAATTTTATGATTGCCATAAAATCAATATTTCAGTGCTAAAATCACATCTTTCACATATTATGCTTGATTTCTCAGTTGGAAGTATTAATAGCTAACTGTCATTGTTCAACAATATATTAAATCTAGCGATTTCTGCATCCGTTCCGATCAAGTAGTCCTGTCCTCGAAGCAGGTGTCTCCCGTAGATTAATAAGACAATTAGATATAACAAGAATAGAAAAAACAAACTTTTCAAGAAATTTTCGAAAAGTGGCTCTTCTTTAGACTATTTCGCCTACTGAGTGGCAAGGCACAGATTTAATTCCCTCAACCCTCAATATTATTGCAAATACCTTCAGTTCATTAAATCATCTCTGTTTGCTAATCCTAAAAGGTTTTTAAGTTTGTTAACTCCAAGCGAAAAATTTCCATAAACCCTTCGCATGTTCCTTTTAATGGCTCTGAGTGCTCGAAGCCAACTTCAAATCTCTTTGCTGAATACCTTCACCAAAACTTTTCGACTGCTAATTCCGAATTATCGGCAAACTATTCATATCCGATAACTAATGTGGTTTCAACTCTCAATTTGGTTATATCTGAAAATGACGTATTTGAAGGGTTGAGTTCTCTAAAATATAGTTGTGCGCCTGGACCTGATGGAATTCCATCATGTGTACTTCAATCTTGCGCTATCGAGCTATATGGTGGTATCTCAAAGATTTTTAATCAGTCCTTGAATTTATGTGTTTTCCCTTTGTGTTGGAGGAGTAGTTATCTTATTCCTATTCACAAAAGTGGAAGTAGACAACTTGTGGAGAACTATAGAGGCATTGCCAAGCTAAGTGTTTTACCTAAACTATTTGAGAGAATTTTGACTCAACATTTGGCCTTTGCCATCAAATCGTATACTTCTCCATTCCAACATGGCTTCCGAAAAGGAAGATCTACGATCACTAATCTGTTAGAGTTTACTTGTCAGGTCGCACTGACGTCATATACACCGATTTTAGCAAAGCGTTTGATTTGGTTAACCACAAATTACTTATCTTTAAACTTCAAGCCGCTGGCTTCCCTTCCCATTTTGTGAAATGGATAAGCTCTTATCTGCATAATAGGTCATCCAGGGTTTTGTTTAACTTCACCACTTCATAAGAATTCCACGTTTCGTCAGGAGTACCTCAAGGTAGCCAATTAGGAATCATTTTATTTAAACTATACATTAATGACTTGCCTTCGGCGATTAAATCTAGCCAGATCTTAATGTATGCTGATGATGTGAAATTGTTTTCTTCTTTTTCCTTAAAATCGCAATCACATCAGCTTCAAACTGACCTAAATAAATTGGTGGCATGGTGCTCTTCAAATTATATGACACTAAACCTAAATAAATGTAAGAAGTTTTCTTTCTCTAGAAGGAAGTCATTCATAACCCATTATTTTATAGATTCGCACAAGTTGGAGGACGTTGATTCGTTCACAGACCTAGGCGTTCTCTTTGACCGTAGGTTACATTTCAATTTGCACGTTGAGTTCTCGATAAGCAAAGCTAGGTCCGCTCTTGCTTTCATCAAGAGGTGGTCCAAAAAGCTAGATGATCCGTATATTACCAAAAGGCTTTATACGTGTTTGGTTAGGCCTATACTTGAGTATGCTTCTATTCTGTGGTCTCCTTCATATAGGTGCTATGTAGACTCAATTGAATCTATTCAAAAGCAATTCCTGTTCGTTGCGCTTTGGAATTTGGGTTGGGATCCGTCTGCTTCTCTTTCCCCCTATGAAAATAGGTTGCTTCTTTTGTCCTTACCGTCTCTTGAAAAACGTAGATTTGTTCTTGGCGTTTGCTTCGCAATCAAATTAATAAACGGCGCTATTGACTCGCCGTCATTACTTTGAGAAATAAGTTTTAATGTGCCTAACCGCTTATCTAGGCACTTTACATTGGTTAACGTTAGTCATTGAAAATATAATTATGAGCTGTTTAACCCGTTCAGAGTTGTTTGCAAGAACCTAAATGACGTCTATCACCTTTTTTCATTATCGGACACTTTAAAGTCCATTAAAGCAACATTGCTTAGTACACGAGATTTGCCAATGTCGTACTTAAACTAGCTCTTAATCCTAAAAAGTCACTATGATTCGAAAATTAATTGTTGTTAACTATTATCGGTTGCCAAGCTTATGCATGTTTGCGATGGCTTAGGGGTTCATTTGCAACTAGGTTCTGTACCGGTTGTGAGTGTGGCTCTGTGCTAATTGTGCACATGCTTTTTCTTTCTTTTTTTTTTTTTTTCTTTTTTTCCTTTTATTTGTTTTATTGTACTTATACTAAGTTTTTTTAATAATAATTAATTTAAGATTTACTTTAAGTGTCATTTGAACTCGACTGTTGCTTGTTTTAGTTGAGTTTCTGTATAAGGGGAATAAATAAATAAATAAATATGCTCTTACATCACTTACTTACAGCCCTTGCCTTTGAACAAAAATATCACCTGCCGTCTCAAACGTAGTGATAAGTTGCTGGAGCTAAGTGGTTTTAATCTTCCCAACATTTCACGGGTTCTTAAGGACGACGTTGGTTTTTATATTCCCTTTTCGTTAATTCGCAAAGAGTTTTCCGATGGTATCTAAGGGCTAGGTCTTGGTCAGCTTAACAACATCTTTAATGTGACTACTTGACTTAATTTTTGTCTGGATATTAATAATACTTTACCTCGAAATGATCCCTTTGTTTCGCCGGAAGACAGGCATCGTCCGTCATTGTTGCTGGCTGTAAATTGCCTAGCTGACAGTGGACTGTGGAATAAAGTGGTGATTAATCATCGTTTGCTTGCTAAAAGGATAACGTCAAACTTAGGGGCTTGCAGTGACTGGGACTTACGCTATGAAGACATTAATGATTCGTTACACTTTGTTTATAGTACGTTTTTTTCTGCAAGTTCCGCCTCGGCACCGTTTAATTCTTGTCACTCGGTTTCTCCTAGTTGGTATACCAAGCATTTGGGGATGGTTCATAATAAAAAAGTACGCTTGACGAGATTATAGCGCCCTGAAAGCAACTTGCTATTCTAATTTTATTAATGCAAACTTCTTTAAAATCCTACGGACTTCTTTAAATTCATAAATTGTAGATGAAGAGTAGAAGAATTTCCTCCCTTGGGAAATATCGAATCATCCGGAGCGTCTGTAATAACTGACCTTTTCGGAGAAAGTTCAAATAGTTCGTCTGATAATTACCCGATTCGATAAGTTGATTTGATATTTTTCAGTCTATGTCCTTCTCTGAAGAAGAAATATTTATAACGCTGTCAACTGTGAAACCTTCTAACTACTCTGGTTCTAATGGTTTCCATCTGCTATTTTCCAACATTGTAGCAATTTGCTATGTTCTCCTCTTATACATATTTTAAATGTTTGTTTCCCAAAAGGCGAACTTCCCATTGGTTGGGAAGAGTTTTATCTTTCCTCTTTATGAAAATGGTTCTCGGAAACTTAAGGCGTGAAATGTTAGGTGTAAACTTCGTTTTTAAGCTAATAAAAGTGGATGTTTTACGCCGGCTTTATTAGAACTTATTAACATTCAAATCCTCAATAGGCACAATGTGTTCTTGCAGCTACTACATTGCCGAATCAATTATGAGTTGTTCAATCCGTTCCGGTTAATGTGTGATGCCAGTTGGGATCATTACCACTTACTCCATTTGTCCGTTTTGTCCGTTAATAAGTTTAAAAGTATTATATTACATCATTGACTGCTAAGCATTTTCGAGTCTTGTACAATATACGTAGATTGAATGAAAATATTCATTTATATTTGATTTTCACTATTAATTTTGCCATTATTAATAATGTATAATAATCACGTATTCATCAATATATGTCGCTTTATCTTAACTTAGCGCTTAGTGGAATGCCTGTGTATATTATATGTTAATCTTATGTTTATTACTTTTCCTTATAGATTTTAAGCTACTTTATAGTTTATATTCGTCAAATGACTTGTTCTGTAGCCGAATTTAATCAACTAAATAAATAAATATTTGATTCATTACTGACTTATTCTCAATCACTACATAGAATCTTAAATAGCAAATATGGCGTCAGGTTCAAGTGACTGTGTTAATCAGTCAGAGTTGAAAAATACTTGCTTGGCATTGTGTCTTGTGCTTACAGAAGTATCAGGCTCATGAAATATTATCTTCCAAGTCGTCTATCCATGTGTTCTACGTGTTAAGTTCATTCAATCTGATAGTCCGAAATGAAATTGAGTTCAATAGCACTTTTAAAAATAAACTAAAACTGATACCTTGGTTTCAGATGTTACAAACACAAAAACTGGTATTACTAGTGAGCTGTGGCTTCATATTTTGAAACAAAAATTTGAGTTCAATTTATAATTTAAAACGAATATCACACTATTACAATTGCCTGGCAACAACGTGCCAAATTCAATGATACAGTCCCCGATTATCGAAGCTCTTAAATCGGAATTGAGCGCTTTAAATATAAATACAGCTCAACATCTGCCAAATTCTGATAATCTGTCAGTTCACAATATTTTGATTCCGATTCATTCTAGACTATCTATAAATCATTCATGTCACGATTTAAATCCACATAAAGTATCTAGTATTATTTCCAGTTGGCATTTAAAATTTAGTGGCAATGAAAATGAAGGCTTGATAGCTGATAATATTCTGCATGGAAGTCAAATTGTAATTATGCGAAGTTTACGCGGAAACTTTGAAATTTTCTATCGCCATCTCCAGTTATCGTATGTAGGAAAATCTTCAGACGTGCATTGGAGATGCTATCGTAAGGTTCAAGCAATTGAATGAGAAATCCTGTGCCGCGAGCTTAAAATTCATTTAAGTGATCGACTCACGATTCGGGATTTTTAGAGACACGCGATCTTGGAATTGACAGATCGACTTGACATTCCTATACATTTCTGCAAAAAAAATTATATTTAGGTGTAGATTTTGTTCTAACCTTTAATTGCAAGGTACTAACGCATAGTATAACTAATCGTACCTTGAGCGAGGAGTAAGCAAACCTATTGAGTGGTGTCATACAATCTCTTACAAAAATGAAAAGTTTTGTTGGACTTAACTAATTTCTCATACCATCGTTACAGGTATCAATAAACATATTAAGCAGCGTCTTCTGTTTATTGTATTTAATAGAACATCCTTCTAGGAGTTATAGAGGAATCTCAAAGGTGTTTACATGTTATACTAGTCATTAATTATATTAAGATATTCAAAAATTGATAGCGTTAAGCCAATTTAACAATTAATGTTGAAAAGAAGAAGTGCCCCCTGAAAAAAAAATTATTCAGACTCCGAGGAAATATGCTTAACAGCCTTCTTGTGTATGTAGAAGGCCACGAAATTGAGATTATTACGGACCACGCTTCTCTTAAATGGCTAATGTCTCAAAAGGATCCTCACGGTCGATTGGATAGATGATCGTCAGATGGGTTTCAACTTCTCAATTAAGCGTCGAAAAGGTAGTCAGCATTTCGTGCCCTATTCGTTGTTCCCTTGCTCACTCCGAAAACGTTAAAGAAATTAATGGTTTACAAATGCATAAGTGCTTCTTAAATTTAACAGAAAGAGATTTGACTTACGCTGCGTTTTAATTGCAAAGAACTTGGCATGCCGTATGTCTTCTCACATCGTACTCCTACACCAGAAGAAAGTCCTTCAATGCGGAAGTCACCGTTTTGGCTTCTAGAAAGATTTGACGTTTTTAACCATACCGGATCTCAACTGGTAATGACTGTCAGCTGTTGTCACTTGAGATGCCACAATAACATTGTCACTGTTGACTTAATTCTAGCTTACTGCGGCCTACTGCCTAACGTGACTGCTGCCTACAGCTTAAATCTAACTTAACTCTAGTATGTGAGGTTAAAACGAGGTTGCGAACTTCCCTCATCTCTCTAACGATAAACTTACCCCGATGCTCTAAAATTCATTTTTGTAATTATTCTTTAAGCTATATACTATACCGCGACACTGTGAGTTTTGCAAACCATTTACACATACCATGTTCTCTCGATAGCCATCAGTCAGCTAAGTTATGCTCAAATCATTAACATTTAACTGTTGCAAGACCATTTTAGTGTGTAAGTAAGCACCCACAGAGTGAAAGCTATTTGTTAACGTACTATCCAACAGATATAAAAGCAATCAGAAATGGCGATCTTTCTTTAGTTGCTCAGCAGCAGTCCAACTTGTAGGGAAATTAATACTCTTATTGTATATCCCCAGACTTTTAGGTTAGCAGTCTGTCTGGTTGCCTATGGTACATTGTAACATAGTTTTTTTTTATATAAACTGTTAATGTTAGCTATATTGAATGAAATGTAAAATAAAGTTCAGTTTTTTTAAGTCTTCATGTCCATGTTGCTTGTGGTTTTATTTAACAACTTTTTTTTAAAATGCAACCTTGCGTTGTAGGAATTGTTAAGTTCACTCACAACAAGCTTGTTGGAAAGATCTTCACGGGGTGTTCAGGACACCACCTTGCTCGTTATTGACAAGCGACAGGAGAAAAAAGGAGATGTTTGGGGGATTGTATGAGAAAAAAGTAAAAATTGCACCAAAAATTCTTTGTAATAATTTTAAGAAAGTTTTAAATTGCTAAATTTGGTAGAGACTTTCTTTCATTGAAAAGCTATGAAAAGTTGAGAAAATTATTGAAAATCCAAAAAGAACGATATTGAAGGTTTTATTAGGACATTGAAGAAGACAAATTGAAAGATGGCGTGTTGAGTTTTGACAAAAAAAAAAGAAAACTAAAATAATTGTTGAGTCCATTTTTGTTGAATTTATAAAAAGAATATTGATAATGAGTTCAAGATCAAAAAACTCGCTTGTTTGTCTATTGAAACAATGTGACTTATTTATTAGTTTGTAAAGTGTATAATAAAGTGCACATTGACCCTTATTAGTATAAAGTAATTTTGAATTAACATAAAAGTATCTGATCAATTTTGTTAAATTTAATATCAAGATTTTATTAATATACCCAAAATATACCGGAAACACATGCATAACGCAAAGAAACCAAATTAACATTTTATTGATCTTTCTTTGGAAATTTTGACTTACACATGTGCGATATGAACTAAACGTTTTGCGGAATACAAATCCCCGTATATGAAACAATGTGTCGTGACTTAATTAAAGTACACATAATTTTGCTGAGTCATCCTAAGAAATAAAGGCCAGTTAATTTACAGAGTCCTAATTTGTGATGCATTATGTTGCTGAATTTTATCATATTGGAATTTGATACTAATTTTTGTCACGTAATATATGATTCGGGATTCGTGTTGCTGATTCATACAAACGTTTATCTAAGTATTCACAATATAAGAAAAATTGTATTTTATAAATAAAAATTTAAAAATCAAAAGATTTAATACATATATATAGCGAAGGTACTTTTATTTTATATATATAAAGTTTATACATACTCACATATGTACATGCATGACCCCTACACATATTATCGATTACCTGATTTAAACAAGTATAACAACATGAATGAGATAGTTGTTTATTATTATCATTGTTATTTCTCCATATTAACATAGTAAAATTCTGAATAAATAAAAATGCAATAGTAAAAGAAAAATGAAATAAAGATTTTTTTTTGTTATAAATGAGAGGAAAGTAGATTAGGGATCGTCGGATCAACCTTTGTGATCTCCCATAGACGCTCCAAAAGAGACCATTAGGTGGGGTAATGGGGTAGGGAAAGGCCCAGGGCTTAGGGTATGCCTGCTCGGTAAACTAGATTTCCCCCGTTCATGTGTTTGTTTAAGGGTACGCACTTGCCTTTATTTAGGCGTAAACATCTGAGGAGTATCCGAGAGACAATATATAAAACCCATCACATCTTCCGAGCTAGCTAGCTCAACGAAGGCACGTACATCCGTTTATGGAGCCTCTGACCCTTGTCAAGTTTGTAAAATAGTCCTTAAATTAATACCGTCCGTAGCTACGTCTGAACCGATATTGAGGACAAGACAAACATCTTACTTTACACAAAGAGTGGTTCCATTTTGAGGGCTGAAAAGCATAAGTTGTTGCAATTTGATAACATTTTAGTAACAATATAATATTTGTTATTTTATGGGATAGTCGACAAAATGAAAGATGCATGTTAGACTATCTACACGGGCGAAGCGCTTTACAGCTTGACAACTATAACCGAAGCGGTCGTCAGCAGTAGTCTAGCTAAAATCAGTAGTGCGCTTACATTGCCATAAGCGCGGATCATTTAATTGATGGAGCGTCAGACTATCTGCACGGGTGAGGCGTTGTATTAAGTGCAGATCATTTAATTGATGGAGTATAAACGATATTTAATCTTTCATGTTTGCGTTTTTATACAAATTGTAGCTTTCTTACAATAATCTATAACTACGATATTTACCAAATAATTTTAATTTTAATAAAATAACTGCAATCTCGTTTAACATTGCTGCATAAAATCTGTTCATATTCAGACAGTCGTAATGTTGAGCGGGTCATAACTGAATAGGAATTGTATATAGTCAGTGTGCTGAATTTATTGAACTTTTATTGTAAAATCACACTGCACTATGATAATAAATTCGATAATAATCTTTCACCTAAGGAACTGTGAAAAGATCTCCAAGAAGTTGGTGTAAAAAAGAATCTGCTCATCCGTGAAATGGACTCACTTGACATTCACTACACTTCTAATGGCTAAATTGAATTTACAGCTGGCTTGGATGGCGCAATGGAACGCAATTTTTTCCGTTGAATCTATTAAGTGATGAACAATCAGGTTACAAATCGGGATACATTTCTAATTTACTTATATCAAAAGTTCTCGGGGATGACTGCATAGCGCGTACGACAGAGATGAGGTTGCAAGCCTGGCTATAATAGATTTCGACGCTATTGAACCTTATAATAACATCGTAGGAAACGACATCAGTAGTCATCCACACAGCCCACAACTTAAGCACAAAATATAAATAATCTAGATATACATACTGAACCTATAAAAATCGAAAAATTAACTTATTCTACGGTTATAAGCAGAAAAATATGTACAGCCAACGACACATCCGCCTATGCCAAAAGTTACCCAGATCCAATAGCTTTAAAAGAAATAGGGAGATAGAAAATAAAAAAAGCAGTAGATGAAGGACTTATGCGGAATTCCCATTCACGCTACAATGCAGTCATAAGCATAATTCCAAAAAAAGACGATAATTGAGGTCAAAACAAATAGAGACCCATTATTGGCTATATGAATTTAAACACTGTAACTGTACCTGACAGATACTCCATTCTTGACCCAAACGAGGTATTAGCAAATTTAGAGGCAATAAATATTTTACTATAGTGGATTCAAAAAGCCTTTAAGTACCTTTAAAAAAACTACCATTCCAGATTTCTCTGTCAACAATGGCTATAATAAATCTACCAGATTACCATTTGGACTTAAAAACTCACCGGCAATCTTCCAAAGAAGAACAAGAAGATGCAATAAACAAAAGCTAAAAGATGAAAAAGTAAAATATTTAAAATATGCCAATAAGAAGTGAAAGCAACCAGAAACATACTTAACAGGACAATTAGTATTCGTGAAGACACATTAACGATTGTGAACAAAAGTAAACAATTAATGTAAAGAAGAAATATTAAAAGGAAATAGGAATAGCACCATCGTAGCAGAAAGTGGAAGCGTTGTTTACAAGAATCGCATGAGAACCTCACAACTTTCAATTTTGAAGATTAACCTTCAAATAAGCAACCAGCAACTTCATCATCTTGCCCTACACAAACTCAAGACTCATTAAAATAGTGTCAGGGAAGCCAAAAATACAAACTGGAAATTTTGAAGCCATCCATAGTACTGACATGCCACAATACAAAACCTCACAAAAAGAAATATGACCACTTAAAGTTAAGGAAATAGTAGAACCCTCTTTCTATCCATTCGTAAAACGACAGCACAAATCCAGACGGTCATGACCTTGAAATTCTAAATCAAACAAGTAAGAAAGTTATATTCGGCGGGTGCCGAATCCCGCATACCCACCACTATGCTTTTCGCATTCTATTCCCCAAGTTCTTTTATTTGACACATATAGCTGGTATTATTAAAGTAATCGCGATGTCTACCATATTCATTTTAAAATTAATCAAATTATCTTAACCTGAGTGTGTGTACAAAATAGTTTTCAACGTTTTGTGTTGTTTGCTTTATGATAAATAATCATTAAACCTCAAAAAGGTGTAAAAAATTAAATTTAATTATTCATAACTTTGTGTGCAAACGGTATGGGTTCCATTTTTGGACCTAGAGAGTAAAGTGTCTCGTAAAGCAAATGTGGACTCTTTAAAATCCATTAAAGCATCATTGTTTAATACACGCGATTTACCTATGTCGTAGTTAAACTAACTTTTAACCTTAATACGTTATTTTGATTCGAAAATTAATTGTTATTAACTGTTATCGGTTGTCAAGCTTTTCCATGTTTGCGATGACTTAAGGGTTCATTTGCAATTTGGTCCTATACTGGTTGTGGGTGTGGCTCTATTGTTGTCTATTGTTGTGTTGTGTACATGCTTTTTTCCTGTTTTTCTTTTTTTTTTCCTTCCTATTCGTTTTATTATACTTATACTAGATTTTAATATAAATTAATATAAGATTTACTTTAAGAGTCAATTGAACTCGACTGTCAATTTGTTTTAGTTGAATTTCATGTATAACTAAATAACGTAAAACTAAATAAATAAATAACCTAACCATGTGTAAAATAGGACAAGCAACAAACACATCCCCTCAAGAGAAGAAAAGAAGTAGCCTGTTACTTCTCAACCAATACAGCGGAAATTTAAAAGTAAATCAAGAAATAATATCACTAAACGGCACCTGCCCAACAAAATACGACAACGAAACAATAGATCTAAAAGGCCCAAATTTGTTCCCATTTGAAACAAGCGGCAACACAAACCCCTGCCAAAATTCTTACAACCAAACAACAGCGAAGAAACCATTGAGAAGGTTCTATTTCTTGAAAAACTCCAAAATATCAACATTAGTATTGATGAAAGCGGAGGAATTTGGAAATAATTATAATAATATTAATAGGAACTATGTGTTGTGAGGACCCAAAGTCGTACCCTCGTTTTGGCCTCACGGATTCTCCGTCTCTGGGGAGGGGGAAGTGCTAAAATAAGAATAGGCTAAGATAGAATACGTAGTAGTTTAGGCATAGATTAGGAATAGAATAAGAAATAGTCTAAGAACAGTTTTAGGAACAGAATAAGGAATAGTTAGGATTAGAATAGGTAATAGAATAGCATAACATAGAATAGGAGTAGATTAAGGTAGGATAGGATAGAATAAGAATAGCGTAAGTATAGGTTACAGGTAGTTTAGAGAAAGTTAGTTTAGGGAGTCGTAGCTGGGCTCTCGAGCAAGCAAGTGAGTGATAGTTGGACTCTCAAGCGAGTCAGTCAGAGTTAAGCTCTCAGACCGGCGAAATTTGCGAAACGTATCAGTTAGACAAAAGAAGAATCAAGTGGCTTGAACAAACAGAAGTGATTGAGAGAAAACGAATAAAGACAGCAGAACGCGATTTATAAACTCTGATAAAATTTACCAAATGTAATGAATTAGTAAACGAAGAACCAAGTGCCTGCGAATATAAATTTCCTTGTGTTTGCTTTCTTTCCCTGGGCCGCTGAGCTGCCCCAGCCTAAGGAAAGGGCCGAAACGGCCTCACAGTGTATAGGAGAATAATTATAATAATAATTGACAATAAATGGGTAGATATATAGAAAAATACCAATAATTGAAAAAGATCTTTGATCTGCTAGCAAGTGAATTTTTCAATAACTAGATAGATATATAGAAAAATAATAGTAATTCTCGAAAAATAAAGCAGATTTACTTTTAAAGAAATTTTCAATTCAAAACACCTTAAGTAAACTTAAAAGCTGAAAATTCTGTCTAAAGCTGAAAGTTCTGTTTACCTAAAGTAAACTTAAAAGCTGAAAATTCTGTCTACATATAATTACTTAGGCAAACATACATGCAACTGAACATAAATGTTTCTGCTTGCATACATATAACCAAAGGCAGGCACAGCCACACACGAGTATTGCTAGCAAGTGCGAATGCACTCGCACACAGGTCTTTTAAATACGCAAACTATCGATATTGATAGTGTGTAGTCTTACGCATACTTGTCGTACAAATTTCAGTAAATGTTCTCATTTCAGTTCTTTACTCTCTCTCTTATGGTCCTTAATATCGTTTGTTTTTGTCGGATGCCTTCTTGCAAATCTAATAATTTTGCTGCGCAAATGTTGCTAGCGGGATATTCCATTACATATATGAGGTTTTTGTGGTCCATGACTTACGAATGGAGTTGATAAAACGAAACGTCGACATGTGGAAAACGTTTATCTGTGTGTATATCATTTTTCCGGCTTTCATATTATGCAAGGTATATATTTTAATCATATTGTATGACGCGACACGGTGGGGCTTTGCAGATTCAGTGGTTCCCCACTGGACGAGGCCGGACGTCTAGATTGCTCGTGCTGAATTTCAAGTAACAATATTGTTTGTTTCTGCTACATCGTATACAAATGAATAATAAAATAGAATATACTTTGTGAAATGCTAAACCCTGAGAGGGATTGCATTGGGGTAGATTGATTATTAGTGGATACGCAATGAGAAAACGGACTGTCAACAAACGGAAAGGCGTATACGCTCCAGGTTAGACGGACATTCGCAAAAATGATCATTATTGGATAACTGCTAGAAAATGATAAGTACAAGTTTTGTATATGATAGGCGGATTATGATATGAGGGTTTTCCTATGTGTATATATGTGTGTATAACTATTATAATTTTGCAATACTGTACTTAACTAGGGCCTAAACTTAAGTAACCCCTACCGTTTACAGTTCGCAAGCGACCTAACGATTTTCCAGAAATTTTTCCGCTAAAGCTTAGCTTTTAATATTAGATAAAGAAAGTATACCATCTCAATGTTTAAGTATTGGTATAAGTAATTATGAGTGTATAACTCCTCACTTCTATTAAGCACACATCTTTATATTAACACATTCTCGTTCGATTATACCATGAGGTTCGGTTTATTCTTTTAATGCAACACTTCCTGTACATAGACTCGGCTGCCTTTCTTAACTATTAACAAGTCAGTTACACTCAAAAATTATTGGTTCTTACTTTATAGCAGTGCTTAGCTTAACACTCTCTTTGTGTGGAACTGACTCTTACCAGGCACTTGTTCAAGCTGAGAGTGATTAACACTCCCGGCGTCAGAAACCAAAACACAAGAAGTTAATTTATACCAAGTTTGGATCAGAACCATCCCTAATCAAACTGTCAAATATGCAAGGTGACATTCGTGTAATAGCTATGGATAACTTTACTATGTTTTCTGCTTCTGAGTGTCAGCAAATTAACAATAAATGACTCACTGAGTTGAGTAAAAAAGAAATGTACGATGCGTTATGCTAACTTTCTTATTATCTTATTAACTTTACAATACCTGCAATATAATTAACTATTTTTAACACTAGGTTTTAAAGAAAATGAGGGGACGACTTTGGTCTTCACAAGGTAATTTTGATGTGGTTGTATATGTGGTATAAATCTCAGTTCTTCAAGCACCCAGTGCTTGTCAATGATGAATGGATGACGGATAAGGCGCTGCATATTTTTTGTTTTTTTAATAAGTAAATTAAAATGAAAAAGGGCAGCTGAACATCGGGAATGGTACTTCAGTAATTCGAAAAATAGTATGCTCTAAGCTAGCAAAATATTCGTCCATCGTAAAGTCATGTTTTTTGCATTTATAGTAACTATTTGTAGGTCGGTACTACAAGATAGTATTTGTTTATTTATGTATGTAGTGCTCGCCGCCGTAGGAACGTTCCAAGTTTTTAGTTACTAGCACTTCATGCATCGTATCAGCACAACTTGTATGTTTTTAGTCATTTGAATAACTTGGTATGTCATAGTTTGTTTAAAAAATCTTTTTTGTTTTTACTTCTTTAGATTGACATCTTCTTTGCAACCTTGTATATTTGTTCTGGACACATTCACAATCAGTGCGTTTTCAGCATTCTGTCGCTTAATCATGAATTTTGAGAAACTAAGCATTTTTATTATAATAATAGTCAAGCATGTGTGAAGCTTTATTCTAATTGTGACCACAATACCATTTGGTAATGATGAGTAAGCAGCACCTCTCTAAAACGTTAACTGCCCAAGATTGTGCCAAATATCCTTAATGAAAATGATTTTTCAATATCGAAGCTAATTCATTTTAATGGTCATTGCATTTCAATGTAATTTGTTAATGGATGTTTCAAGGCATAAATGTATGAATTGGAACATCCTGAACAAATCAGTGGTAACTTGGTAAGTTTAGTGGAACGCTCATAATTCTGGTGTAATGTAAGCAGATGTTAATAAATTTAGTTACAATTTTTTAATATGTTTTACATAAATCCTCAATTTGTTCTCAAAAACTCTCAATACCGCACAGGATTACATCCTCCTATATCTTTAACTCACAAAATCACTGAATATCGTTTCAGACAGTTGGTTGCGATTTTTATTAGCATATTCAGAATAGCAAAAATGCTATTCTGACGTCTCTCTGCGTCTCAATTGATAAATGAAACCGTTAACTGCAAGTCTGCGCCTAGAAAATCAGCAACCACGCCTAAAAAATTTTGATAGAACAAGTATCACCTTCTGAAGTAAGTTGTTAGAGAGGAGAAGTATGTATTTCGGTATTGTCGACTTTTCATCAAGCCAGACTGTCAGAACAGTTCCACTGAGAATTTTACAATGAAAAGCAGTAACTTTGAGCGGATGTGTCTTCCTTTATCAAAAATAATGATTAATTAATTAACATTTTTATTTCGTTTGCTTTTCACCAATCAATGTAAGTCAATTTTTCAAAAATGTTCATTATTCACTTTTGAATTTTTAGATGCTATGAAGATAAATCCGTGTCAGAATCAATACTCCGATCTATTGCAGATACACTCAACGTCAACGGTTTGAGACAAATATTGACTAGATGTACACTCAGTATTATTATAATTAACTTTTAAAATTTTTTTTAGTAGGTTCCATCATAACGAGAATGCGCTGAAACACGAATTGAAATGAATTTTTGACAAAATTAAGAATCAAATATTGTTATTTCTCAAATAACCAGATCTTCCATCAGTGACATAATTTATAGTGAGTTTTGCAACAAATCATTAAAATAACTAATTTTGCAACAGATTCTGTTCTTTAATAATAATATTTTTCGAATAATGTGTAGTGCGCTTACGCGGGTTTATTCAGTCATTTATGTCTTATGTCTAACTTGCTAGTCGCAATATTCGGGATACTTTGATAAAATTTGTATTTCTGAGTTCTACTGAAAAAAAAACAAATTAGTGGACAATTTTTATAACCATTCTCGATATAACTCTTTATGTCAAAAATATTATTGTACGAAGATAGCTCACAATTTCAAATAAATGGTAGCGGAAGAGGAATTACCTTGGCAAAATGAAATGGATGTGGAAAATTTGGAAACTCTGGATGGCACTACTTTTTTAAACCACCCGCATACGAAAGCTCGTAAAAGAGAGAGGAAGCTTTAGTATATTACGATGAAAGTTGGTCTAAAATGTTCTTAATGATGGTTGATGGATCTCGTAGTTCAATTTTGCAGACGCAATCACAAAAATATTCTAATGGAAGCGGTTCAAGCATTTGCAAGCAACAATGTAAACATCTAGCGAAACATGAGCCTGTGTTTTAGACGTTCACTGTCAGAGTTGCAGCGTTTATATACTCAATTTATATTTCACGGAAATATTAATGTATTATAATTAATTATTATTATAATATATTATTTATCGTGTTACTTTTTATCGCGAGTAAGAGCGAAGAAGTGTGTATCTAATAATGTACTCGGGTAGCCAACACTTTATTCATTAAAAAGCTACGACCTATAACAAAACCAGGTTTTATTTACCGGAGGGAGAACATAGGTTTTTATATGCTTGTCTGAAACGAAGAACGCAAATGGGTTCAACCGGCGTGTGAGACCTGATCGCTCAGGTGCGGCACTTGGTAGGTCTCGCCCTCTCCAGTCGGGAATGTTTGGACCATACCCAAACTTTCATTCTACTACTATATTTCTTAGAGTAGGCCATTCATACTGCAGAACTGTTTTGCACGGGTGGGGGTTGTCCTAATTCACTCACTAATTTGTCAACGGCTGTAGGGAGCCCATCTGATTAGGTATTCACGCGAGGTGCAGACGTTAACAATTGATATAATCTATCCTGCATACGTGAACTTATTAAAATAAATCGTTTAATTTACAAAGACTTTAATTTATGGTATCACACAGACACAAAATTCATTCACTCATTTGGGTTTGACGCGCTGCTTTTCATTATTTTTGTATAAGTACAAGTGTTTCACTAATTACATCGGTCCCACGCCTAGGAGCCATTTTCAAAAGGTAAAAGACAGAGCTTTCCAATGTCTTTAATCTCCATCGTGTTCAATTCACTCTTATGCGTTCAGTTATGAGTTAATATTTATGAATTTTTTTTTTAATTTTGGGTTGTTGAAAAAATTAGATTTTTTTATTCATTAAAAAACTTCAATTGTAATTGACAAAACATATAAACTAAGCTGTTTCATAAAAGCTACAGCATTTAGGAGTAATGGTTCTCCTTTATAACTTAGAAATAATTAAACTATTATTATTATTGTATTTAAATTAGCAGTAAGACGTGGGGAAATGTTTAAAAAAATCTTATGAGTCGTATTTTGAAGCAAGAGCGTTAACAGAACTTTACAATATCAACTTTGTGCGAAAACAGAGAGAATTTACAAATTTAATTTTTAAAATTATATGTAAAAATAGAACAATTTTAAGATAAATTATTAGCATATTATTTTATTAAAGTAATTCTTAATTATATTCTTATGTTGTAAGCTAATGGAATTGCTATTGTATTAAAAACGATCATGACCTACTGAGTAGTGGATCATAAGCGCGTCAGATTTCTTGCAGTTGCCAAATTTATGAATAAACGTCAGAAGCACACACAGCAGCAAAAGCACACAAACAGATAACAGAATGTTTGGTGATCTACCAGTGATTGTGCGCAGAATAAGGAGAATAAGGAGGTAAGTGTAGAAAAATTCCAGATCATTTCCAACGGTTTTTTTTTTGCAAATTAAGGCTTTTTAATGTGAGAATGTGACAACCAGCATCATTGAATAACATAAGGTTTTGTTACCTCTCTGTCTCTCTATCTATTAATTAATTAACATAATTTTGTATTTAATAATGACAGCTATTTACAGAGACACTTAAAATCACTTATTTCATAGAATACATATAAGATTAACTGTCAATTTAAGATTTGTTTTAATTTAGAAGTAGCTCAAATTTGTCGCTTCACGAATATTTTTATAGCTTTATTCTGCGCACATCCACTGAGAGATCATAAGCCATACATGTCTGCCAAACAGCTGAACAGCTGTTTTTGTTATTTTTTTTTGGTATTCGCGTATTTAAACGTAAGTGTGCAGACTACAAAAATTATAAAAGAAAAGTGTATAAAAAGTTGGCGGAAAAATAATTACAATGTTTTTAGTTGATTTTGTGGGAAATAAGCATGATAATATAAAAAAAGTTTTTTTATTTTAATATATTTTGGCAACTGATCGCGGCGTGATCGTATCGTTTTATTCTTGTGTAAAGGTTTATTGCATCGTTTGCAATTTCTTATTGCTTTATTTCTTTTTACGCGTTTGAAGCCTAATTATTTGTAAAGGCATAAAAGTGTAAAGGGTGTAAGAATCACAACTATATTAAAATTATATTAAAATTTTGTTGATTTTCATTGTGGTTCAGCATTTATGCTCTTGTTAATAGGTCTCTTTCGCTTTTTTTTTTCTTTTGGTGCTATTACACCTTTTCTCTTCCTCTTTGTTTACCGTTGCTTGAATAGTGTGAAGTTTTCGTCTAATTTAAGAGATAATTTTTGTGATTTTGTTTTCTCTCTTTTTTAGAGAGACCAATTGTCTTTGCAAGTTGGTTTCGATTTCTCTTATGTCTCTCTTGTTACAGTGTCAACGTAACGGAGAAGTTTTCTTAAATTTTTAGATAATTTTAGTGTTGTGATCCTTTTGATTTTGCTCTTTTTTTTTCTCGTCATAATCCATTTCTATCTTTTTGACTTGACATGGAGTGCCTTTATACATCATGTCTTGCAAAAACTGGCCTGGAATCTGAAAGATTCGTTTCGTGTTGGCTTTGCGATCGCTTTGGGCATGCAAGGTGTGCCGGTATTATCGGCCGTGCTGCAGACGCAGTCGTTGACCCTTCGAAAGGCTTACGATGGTCATGTCCTGACTGTAGGAAGCGGGACATTGATTTCTACAAACTGTTCACGAAGACGATAAATTCTTTCTCTGAATTGAGTAAAAATCTCGGCTCATTGTGGGAAAAGTTTGAGGTAATTAAGTCTAGCTTTGATGAGTGTCGTTTTATTGAGCACTCATCTTCATCCCAGGCTAGCAAAATAGCAACTCAAAGCATAGCTTGTGGGACGTCACCTCTGATTCCCTCTAAACTTGGTTCGCTGGTACAAGTTAGCGCTCCCTCTAACTCTACAACGAAAGCCAGCATTTCCGATGCTGCTGAGTCGGTCGGTAACAAAATGGTTACAAATAAGCCGGCAAGTCCTTCTGCTTTAAGTTATGCTGAAGTGGCAAGGCCTCCCAGCGCCGTCGTTCATTCTAATCAGTCGACATCGCCTAAAAACAATAAAAAGCAAAGTAAATCTACTTCTCCCCCTGGCTCTTCGAGTGCACTGAGTTTTTCTGTTTCGCCTTCACTGAAAATTGGTTAAAACCTGATATACATTCGTCGGAACATTTCCAAAATTCTTTCCAGGTTTTCAGAAATGATCGATTGAATCGCATTGCGCTATCGAGCTTTGTGGTGTTCTCTCAAAGATTTTTAATCAGTCCTTGAACTTAGGTGCTTTCCTTTTGTGTTGGAAGAGTAGTTTTCTTATTCCTATTCACAAAATTGAGAGTAGACAAGTTGTTGAGAACTATAGAGGCATCGCAAGTTGAGTGCCTCACCTAAACTACTCGAGAGTATTGTGACTCATCAATTCGTATATTTCTTCACTCCAGCATGGCTTTCGAAAAGGAAGATCTACGGTCACCAATCTGTTAGAGTTTACTTGTCAGGTTTTCAAGGCTTTTTCCAGTGGCTCTCGCATCGATGTCATATACACTGCCCATTTAGTGAAATGGGTAAGCTCTTATCTGCATAATAGGTCACTCAGGATTTTGTTTAACTTCACCACCTCACATGAATTTCGCGTTACGTCAAGCGTACCTCAAGGTAGCCACTTAGGACCCATTTTATTTAATCTATACATTAATGACTTGCCTTCGGTGATTAAATCCAGCCAGATCTTAATGTATGCTGATGATGTAAAACTGTTTTCTTCTTTTTCCCTAGAATCTCAATCACATCTGCTTCAAACTGACCTGAATAATTTGGTGGGATGGTGTTCGTTGAATTATGTGACACTAGACGTAAATAAATGTAAGAAGCTTTCTTTCTCAGGAAGGAAGTCGTTCATAACCCATTATTTTATAGATTCGCACAAGTTGGAGGACTTTGAGTCGTTCACTGACCTTGGCGTCCTCTTTGACCGTAGGTTACGTTTCAATTTGCACGTTGAATTCTCGATTAGCAAAGCTAGGTCCGCTCTTGGTTTCATCAAGAGGTGGTCCAAAGAGCTAGATGATCCGTATATTACCAAAAGGCTGTATACGTGTTTGGTTATGCCTATACTTGAGTATGCTTCTATTGTGTGATCTCCTTCTTATAGGTGCTATGTAGACTCAATTGAATCTATTCAAAAGCAATTCCTGTTGTTTGCTCTTAGGAATTTGGGTTGGGATCCGTCTGCTTTTCTTCCCCCCTATGAAAATAGGTTGCTTCTTTTGTTCTTACCGTCTCTTGAAAAACGTAGATTTGTTCTTGGCATTTGTTTTGCAATCAAATTAATAAACGGCGCTATTGACTCACCGTCATTACTTGGAGAAATAAGTTTTAATGTTCCTAACCGCTTCTCTAGGCACTTTACCTTGGTTAAGGTTAGTCATTGTAAATATAGTTATGAGCTGTTTAACCCGCTCAGAGTTGCTTGCAAGAACCTAAATGGCGTCTATCACCTACTCTCATTATCGGACACTTTAAAGTCCATTAAAGCAACATTGCTTAATGCACGAGATTTACCAATGTCATACTTAAACTAGCTTTTACACCTAAATAATCTCTATGACTCGAAAATGAATTTGTTGTTAAATATTATCGGTTGTCAAGCTTATGCATGTTTGCGATGGCCTAGGGGTTCATTTGTAACTTGTTGTGGGTGTGGCTCTGTGCTAATTGTGTACATGCATTTTTTCTTTTTTCCTTTTTATTTGTTTTATTGTACTTATACTACGTTTTAATAATAATCAATTTAAGATTTACTTTAAGAGGCAGTTGAACTCGACTGTCATTAAATCGCAGCATATAGGATTGCTGACAGATTTGAGGGATAAAATCGTTGCTTGCAACTTCGGCGGCTTTAAGTCAAGGGTTTTTACTCAAGGAAACACTTTTGCATTATAATCATGAAAATACAGTTTATATAATATATGCGTGCTACATTCTTTCCAATAACCTTAAGGAAAAAGGAATTAATGCTGAAATACACTCGGAGTCAACTGATTCTCTAGACGAGGCGGAAAATTTATATAAACATGTTGTAAAGTATATATAATAGTAATAAACTATTTATTTCATGACATAAAAACGTTTCAAATGGTTCACTTAAAAAAACATTATAATCTGTCAACCTCATTTTGAAAAAATATAAAAGATCCAAAATGTTCACTTTAAAACCCTCAAACAAAAAAAAAAATCGATGGGAACGATCTCTCTCAAACGATTTTTCCAATGTTTTAACGACCGAAAATAAAATTAAATTCCTATACCTATACTAATTTCCGTCATGTGGTTTTCTTGTAATAATTTTTACAAAGACAATCCTATAGTAGATGAGATTGTTAATATCACTCCTTTAGATGACGTTTAAAGGAGAATAGAAGAAGACAGATATTGAAAATAGAGATAGTAGCTTAAACGATTTTTCTAGGATTTTCAAGCAAAACATCGGAAATCTTGGTAATTTTGCGAGTGGTTAATAACGTGAAAGAAGCAATAATCAAGAAATTGAAAAGCAAAAAATGAAGTAAAGACAGAGTTAGCTTGGACAGTTAGCTTGGAGTTATGAGCGACAATTGAACATACATTCCTTGTTTTCTATTGCACATCTATAGAAGTTAACTAACATGGCGAATAAAAATGTCATCAACAATGAATAATAAACTCGTGGGTGGTTTTTGTAATTTTTGTTACAGTTATTTTTCTAATAGGATAAATTGATGGCAAATCATTTAAAATTTGTTAATAACATTTTTTTTTTATTTAAAACAAAGATTTTTAATTATTATTAGAATAGTATCGACAAAGTTGGTTGTGGATGTGACTACCTAACTTACCTAAGTACACCAACATAATTCATTATTTAACCTAAATGAACAACAACAAAAGAACTTGGAAATTAATTTTTGTTGTTCTATTGATCAGTTGCACACTGTACAGAAGAAGAGAAAAAGTACTGTACACCATATTGATAGGGTTCAAAATTTCAAAACATTGTGAAGGTTTCTGTTGAATAGTGGATTGTTGGAAAATAATGATAACTTTTGCTATATTCAAATAAAGAAAACAAAAAGTTCAAATGATAAAAATGAATGGGAAAGAAGCAAAAGTTATATTTAAAAGACAAGAAAAAATACTTACAACTTGAAACAATATAGAGAAAACTTCCTAGAAAAAAGCAAACGAAATAAAAAACAAAATAGTTGAATAGAAGAGCTATGGACAAGATTACACCATCCACCTTTACCATTAAACTACAATTACAACACACTTAGTATATATATGTATATATATATAAGGCAGTACTAATAAAAATAAAAACAATAACAACTTGGAGTTCCTGCTATTATTACGTCATCAATTGTATAATCATTTTCCCCATGTACAATATCATTTATGTCATCATCTCCAACAGCACACAACCGGCATGTCAGCTTCTTCTTAGAATTTATTTTATGTATATAATATATATACATATAATTGGTTTAGTCTATAACATAAATTAAGTAATGATATATGGACACTTATAAATTGTCCAGCCAAATTTATCTGCAAATTTTTTATTCGCTGTGAATATATGTCGAACTTATTTTACTGTATTTAACATCTAGGTGATTTTCGACAAACACCAAATAATAGTTTAATTGATTCTGTATGCACCGTTGGTAACAGTGGCAGGAAAAGGTTTTGCAAAACATTTCCTACGACTTTTTGCCATAGCCAGAAAAATAAACCCTTCTACGCTGCTCGGCTGTTCACCGTCAAGACTGTCACTCTTTATAGTCCCAAAATAAATTCAGCAAAAGAGTGTACTCATTAATGAATTCAATTGGTATATCTTTGTTTGTTCATTTCATGCCAAGCCATGCTCTAATTGAATTTAATTTTCATTCTGAGTTGTTCTACTTATATAGTAAAATTTTAGTCTACGTTTGTTTATATTTATTTTTGCTTAAAATTACATGCTGATTTCAGGGGTTATTGTATACGGGGCGCTTGGTGTAATGTGATACTTTCAGCGAAAATGAAATTCAGCTTTTTGGCGAGCGCGCCGTTTTTTGTTTCATGTGCATGCTACGCTACGCTGATAGATAGCGTTGTATATTAAAGTTACTCCTTCTCATCCCCCTTCTCTAAGTTTCTTCTAATCCATCTGGAGGCGCACGTTTTCGTTCCGATTTCCGCAAGAGTGGAATTATGTCGATCAGATTATCGCCACATATGATGCGCGGTTGAGAAATTTGTGGCTGGCTTGGGGACGAGAGATCTTCGACGATGACGTTTGGTGTTCAAACGGTTTCAGCTCGAGTTGGGTGAATTGTGGTGGAGTTCCTACCAAATTCGTTTACTTCACGAATCTTCGTCGATGGATGGTTCCCAAATAATTGCTAGTTTCCAAGGTTCGTGAAGGTTAACCCTTGTAAGCACCGGCTGATCAGTTTGAAATTGAGGCGGTTTAACTATACCGTTGCCTTCGTATGTAGCTTGCTTCTTTCTCTCAGATTGTAATTTTAGTGTAATTGGCGTCATGGGCAGGCTTTCTGAGTACATTTTCGATATTTGGACAGATCTTTCTGCTAAACCTCTCCTTTTTATTTATTTATTCCACTTATACAGAAACTCAACTAAAACAAACAACAGTCGAGTTCAAATGACTCTTAAAGTAAATCATAATTAATTATTATTAAAAAAGTGTAAGTACAATAAAACAAATAAAAGGAAAAAAAGAAAAAAAGGAAAAAGAAAAAAAGG
>KK500195.1:25167-51969 GCA_000688715.1 Glossina pallidipes | reverse complement strand
ACCTCTTGATGAAACCAAGAGCGGACCTAGCTTTGCTTATCGAGAACTCAACGTGCAAATGGAAACGTAACCTACGGTCAAAGAGGACGCCTAGGTCTGTGAACTTGTGCGAATCTCCTCCAACTTGTGCGAATCTATAAAATAATGGGTTATGAATGACTTCCTTCTAGAGAAGGAAGTTTCTTTTTACACATTATTGCGATTGGTCTATCGTTTGTCCATTAAGTTTTTATCATTTGTCAGCATGTTTGTATGTATATGCATTTGTGAAATGCATTTGAATTTATGAATACATGCATTTGATCATTGTTTGTTTATTTTAGAACACGCCGTATCTTATGCCAATTAGCACGTGTGTGTATGCATACGCATATATATGCATATACCCTTTGTCCTTTCATACTGTTCAAATACTTTGTTTTGCGATCTTGTTTATGCATGTCAGATGTTCCAAGAGGATGATGTCTCTGCGGATTTAACGTGGGTATACTACGGTGAAGGTTTAACCCCACGGCGCCCGATGGTAGACGGAGTGTAAAACAATCAAACGCCCCGAGATTAATAATCCCCACAACATACGGTACCGAAGTCGGTGCATTCGTTGCCATGGGAATGATTAGATCCTCGAGTACCAGACGAGATACGTTATGGTCGCATCCCCTCTCTGGTGAAAGCGAGACACTATTTAAGACATCTACCTTTCTGTAGATAAGGCATCCGGTTGCGATGCAACTGCACATTGAGCAAAAGCCCTTCCCACGATTTTCGGCTAACCACAGCCATCACGAAACTCCCGCTACGGGGTATTCCTGTTGTCAGGCCAAAGGGTGAGGAAGTGCTTTGGGCATTCCTGACGCTCATGTTACCAGAACTTAGGAAAAAAATGTAGAAGAAATCGATAACAGTCTGCGGTCGGAATTTCTAGGTCCCAAAATGCCCGAACTCGAGATAAGATAGTCATTCGAACGAAAGCAGTCTATACTATGCATACGAGCATAGCATTTTCACTGCGTGGGGCGAGGCCTATCTCAACCTCTTAGGAGAAATATTTCGTGGTCAGCGTCTGTTGAAAGACCGAGTTTGCAACATTAGCGATGTAGGGGAAACATGGAAACGGATTTCCCACATCATCAACCAGAAAGAGGAAGCCTCCCGTTAGACTTAACAGCTCCATGCAGCTCCTAACCCACTGTTATTCAGTCATTGTCAATGTACAAGAGGAGCACGGAAGAGGATCAGACAGAGTTGTCCAGGTCACGTCTCTCAGCGCTGCGTCTGATGAATGCCTGCGGTGGCAATGCTGCCGCCGGTTTAAAAGTAGAGAGGGCCAGACTGAAGTCAAAGTTCTTATTTGTCTGCCGTACACCCATTGTTTCCAAGTCTTTGAGATCCGAGTACTTCGAGCATACACACAAAACGTCCAACCAATCTTCAGACATATTGCATAGGCAAGCCGTAGTTCCAGACAAACCTCACTTATACAGGAATGTATTAAGCGACCCGTGGTCCGTAAGCAAAAATCCCAGATGAAGCCTAAAGCTGAAATCCAGATGGTTTTCTACGTACGAGACATCACGGATAGACTCAAAGGTCAGTCTGCCTTTAGATCTATTTTCCCAACGGCATTGTCATAAGGCAGGGACATGTTCCTTTAAAAGCGTGATACGGTGCGTGAAATTTAACCTCTCTACTTCATCATTTATTAACCCGTCAGTTGGTAGTAACGGCAGCCATCTTCTTATTCTGAAGATAGTGAATATTCGCATTGCTTCCAAGTACAAAGTGGGTGCACCCAACAGTACCTGCAACGCGTCTGCAGAAATTATCCGACACACGGATAGACAAGCCAACAGAATAACCCTCTAGCAGCCCAAAATTTTCTTTTGGCCAACAACAGTCGCCATCGCTCGGCGCCATATTGGTGATCCATAGGTCGCACGCGTCACGAAGAGTCCACCATATATAACCCGAACAGCACATCTGGTTAATCCCCATTCATACCCGTCCTAACACTTTCAAGAGTTTCTCCTTCACTCTTTTAAAGTGAGGGAGAAAAGTCATTCTTTCACCTATGCTGATTCCTGGATACTTGACAACAGCCTTGTATCTAAGATTAGCTCCATGCATTCTAATCACTGAAGGTTGACCATAAGAGAGGCTACCCTTCATTAGCATCATCATGGTTTTCTCCAGCGATACACTCACACCGTCACATTGCCCCCACCCTGCAATCACGTATACTATACGCTCACCGAGCTGCTGAAGAACAGCTCGCGATCGGCCTTCGAATGGGATGAGCAGGTCATTGGCATACGCAGAAAACTTGAATATGTCGTCGAGCCGCCTTAACAGAGGATTCATCATGAAGATTCAAATGTATGGACCCCAGATAGATTCCTGCGGGCAACCTCTTACTCCATCTCTATATATCATGTTGATGGAACCGACAGCACAGGCGCGTCTTTGAGAGAAATAACTCGCCCAGAGGTTGAATTCTTGGCAATTTACCTCTCTTAGTCTGTCAAGAACTTTATCCCATCTCAAATAATCAAAAGCACCCTTGAAGTCTACAAATATGCATAACATGTACTTAGTTTCACATGAATCGAAACACTTAGTTTAGTTTTTTGCGAAATGTGCAGTTCGTGCCGCAGACGTAATGCTAGATCCTTCGAATGGATAACTGCGGTTATGTCCGGACTGTCGGAAGCGGGACACTGACTCTTATAAGGTTTTCACGAGGACAAGGAGTCGTTTTTCAGAATTAAGTAAAAATCTCATCACATTGTCCGTATAGTTTGAAAATATAAAAACAATGTCCAAAGATTGTCGCTACCTACAGGCTTCGTCTGAATCCTGTAAAATACCGGCTTATAGTAGAGCGTGCGGTACTCCACCGTCTTCGCCTAAATCTCATACGTCGATCCGTGTTGCTCGCCACCATTTCTCATCGTCCTCATCGTCAACGATAAAACTTGTGGACCTCAACTGGTGAATCCGGTTAAGGTTTCAAGTGTTCCATCCTTGTCTACAAAAACATTGGCGTTCTATGTCATAAAGTCAGCTGGTAATACAAATATTACAAATAAGCCGGGAAGCCTTTCGACAACTCTGCGCGCGCTGTGTTCGTACTGTTTTACTGTGTGTGTAGAAATTTTGTAATTTTTTCTTAACATCTTACTGCTTTATAGTTTTTTACGCGTTTAAATCCTAATTAATTATAAAAGTATAAAAGTGTTTAAATTAATTGAATGATATTGAATTTTTGTCGTGATATTCATTTTAGTTTTTGCAATCAGTACTTGAAGCTCTTGTTAATAAGTCTCTTTCTTGTGTTGTTTTCTGTTTTTTTTTGTTTGCGTGTTTACAGTTTTTGTCTTTACTTGCTCTTCATTTACAGTGTTCTTAATAGTGTGAAGTTTACATCTGAGCTGGGAGTTTTTGTGTACGTGACCTCTATTTTGTCCGTTACTTTTGATAAGCCAGCACTAGCAATAAGATCATACGAGTTGGTACTTAAGGTAGTATTAACAATAAGCTATACATAAGGATAGCATAATAACACTTATACAAGAAGAGCTGAGATGATAACGTAGTTGCAGGCAAACAAGTTTGATAAAACCTCAGCTAGCATATATAATAATAGATAGCATAAGAATATCGTTACAACACACATGCAAGTGAGTATTGAGATTGTAACGCAAATATAGTCAAAACATCGATGTAACGGGACAGTGATGGTGATCGCGATTATGAAAGAGCGCGTCGCAGTACGCTCAGCCTTTCAGTCATGTTACAGCAGCCAGAGATAAGTCAAGACGGATTACATAACTAGTTGACGTTCCTGCTAGTTTTGGTTTTTGACTTTACGGATAGGGGATGGTAGATTTGGCTTAGCCGTCATCCCTGAATGACTTATGGACACCCCTCTTGCGACGTGAAACGATTAGGGACGGACGAGCGACCCTGTAGGCAGAGGTTGGCTGCTATAACACCCGTGGCGTATTCCTTTCGTTTTCAGAGAACCTCGCAATACGGGAGACGTGAAAAAAAATGTAATAACGATCGTTCGAATAAAAGCGTTAAACGAGAGTCGGGTCACCACGCTGGCTCCTCCACTCCCCTTAAAAAAATCGCTTGTCAAATAATAAATTCAAATATTAATCACAAACCCGGACGTCCAAGTTTTTATTACAAATTTCTTGTAAAGAGTCATGGGGGACCCCTGAGCCTACCCTGCGCAAGAAGACTCGTTACACTGTAATGAGCAAGAACTGTATAAATAAGAACGGAATGGAAAGGGAATATCACATTCGAACTAACATAGGTGAAAACTTTGAATGTGATCAACTAACCGATGGGCAACGTCAATTGGTATTCGAACAAAAATATAGAGAAGAAAAAGATGACTTTCTTTTGCTTCTTCTTGACGGACCCGCCGTCGGCGTAAGACGCAAAAACAAAATAATACGTCTAGCCGATATAATCCGACTCGACAGGTGCCGAACTGACATTAAATCAGGGTAAAGACCCTCCGTACTGTGCGACAACAACAATAGAACACTTTAAATTAGGATTTCTTTTTCATAATTACGATCTTGAATATGGAACTTGTATACTTGCTCTAATTGTTTAATATATGTTCAATAAGATTACCGAAGTCTTTTATTTAAGAGGGAAACACAAGGAAGGGAACATACTGAAGGTAAGCACACCTGGGCGACCCAATGATGCTACCACAGCATTACTTATTCGGATAGAAAATTTCCGCTTTTAATGAGCTGCACGAGCAAGTTTGGACACCAATTCTATTCTCGCCAACTCAAAACTCTCTACCAGCGAAACTTATCGTTCCTAGTACGAATGCCGTCTACTTGACGGCAGTACACTCCAGAAAGTTAATATTCGTAGTAAAACTGACGCCTGCCACCTCTGAGGATAACATAAAAAGATAGTCAAAATTGCAAAAGTCCCATCCATCAATTTGAAGCGTGTACACATTTTCAAATTGGCTCCATAGTGTTCCTAGAGCACTCACCTTCTCCTAAAGCTTGTAAAAGGACAACTTGTAATTAAGCTGGCTCTACTTCACCTCCATCTTCACTTAAACCTTCTCTCCGTCGACATTGTCAACGATAAAACTTGTTGATCTGCCATTGGCGAATACGGTTAACATATCGAGTGTTCCATCCTTGCGTACAAAGAACATTACCATTTCCTCCATCGTGAACTTCGATGATAATACAAATATTGCAACATAAAAAGATAGTCAAAAATACAAAAGTCCCATCCGCCAATTTGAAGCGAAATTGGCTCCATTTCTACGTAGAGTTATATGGTCTTTTAAAGTCTTAGTTCCGACTGAAAACATAAAAATTTTATTAAACAAATTATTGTAGTTAGTTGGATGCTTAATTGACGAAATCATTCCTGGTTATCGACCCCGTCATACTAATTCGGTAGCTCTTCCATCCTCAGGAAACTAAATGTTTGTTCATATGCAGTAACCTTTATTTACGAAAATTTTAAGGGCCTAAACTCAAACATTCGCTTTACTTTGCTAATTTACGAATACGAAGTTTTTCTGTTTGGTCTTCATTGAACCCTGGTTAAAGCCTCATTTATATTCGTCGAAAATTTTTCAAAATTCTTTCCAAGTTTTCAGAAAAGACCGATTGGTTCGCACTGATGGTGGTCTTTAATCTCCATATCTGCTGAAGTCCTTTCGTATTCATTTGAATTTCCTACTCCCCCGACGCTGAATTTGCTGCCATTCGAGCGAAAATTTCCAACAAACAATTTTACGTAACTTGCTCCTATATTCCCCAAAATGTGATATCTCTATCCACAAGACACATACTGCCGTTAATTGTGACATGGCCGAAAAGTCTAAATTTGCTAATATAGTCATAGAGTTAAAGGACTTTAATCTGCCACAAGTCGTCTGGTGTTATAGTGATAATTCTGTCTGTATGATCCGCGCTTCGACATCTGATAGAGCTATTGTGTTTTTCAATGGATTATTTTATCGTAATTTACTTCTGTACAACCGTACTTCTAATTGTAATGGCAGACTGCTATAGTCACAATTCTGTAATTCAATCTAGCTATTTCTGCATCCGCTCCGATCAAGCAAACTCTCCGTCGAAGCAGGTGCCCACCGTGGTTTAACAAGAAAATTAAATATTAAAAATATAGGAGAAGCAAACTTTTCAACAAATTTTTGAACTTTTGCCTTCTCTGTTGCAAGGCATAGATTTAATTATTTCCACCACCAATATTATTGCAAATACCTTCACTGGATAAAATTCTCATTACTTCTTAATCCTGAATATATTTTGAAGTTTGTCAAATCCAAAACAAAAATGCCCACGTATCCTTCGCATGTTTCTTTCAATGGCTCCGAATCGTCTTATAATATTGAAACCTGAAATCTCTGCTGAATACTTGCGATGAAATCTTTCAACTACTGATTCCGATTTAACTGTTAACTGTCTGATAACTAACTTTGGTTTTTATTTCTAACTTGGTAATTTCAGAAGACGACGTTTTACGTGATTTAAGATTTTTGGTTGTGCGCCTCCACCTGATGGGATTGCATCATGTATATATCAACTATGTTCTGACGTGCTACGTGGCGTTATTTCAATTAGTTCTTTAAATGCTTTTGTATTGGAAGTGTAGTTTTCCTATTCAATTCACGAATGTCGAAATAGACATTATGTTAAGAACTATAGAGGCATCGCCAAATTGAGCGTCTTACCTAAATAGTTTTGAGCGAATTGTTGCTCAGCATTTAACTTTGACTATCAAATCTTATATTTTTCCATTCTAGCACGTAAGATCATGAAACTCTTAGAGTTTAGTTGCCATGTTTTCAGGGCTTCGTCTATTGTCTCTCCTACGGATGTCGTAAATACTGATTTTAGTAAAGCATTTGACTTACTTAACCATAATTTATTTATCTTCAAACTCTATGCCTCTGGATCCCCTTTCTATTTAGTGAAATGGAGAAGTTCTTACCCGCACAACAAATAGTTCGGAGTTCTGTTTAACTTCATCGTCTCGAATAAATTCCCCGTGATGTCAGGCGTCACTCAAGGCAGCCACTTAGGACCTATTTTACTTGATTTATCCATTAATGACCTCCCAACGGTGATTGAATCCAGCTAGATGTTAATATGCGCGGACGATGTTAAACTGCTTTCTGCCTTCTCTTTTAAATTGCCTTAAGTAAGTTGGTTATATGGTGCTCGTTAAATTTTATGAAATTAAATCTAAAAAGTGCAAGAAGCTTTCTTTCTTCTTGATCTCCTTTCGGCCCCAAAAAAAGTTTGTGGGACACTCCGAGGTTGGATCCGAAGACCCTTTCGATTACCTTCATCTCATTTTTAAAAAAGAAATTAGCACATTTTTAAAAATAACAACCCATAATATAAAATAGTTGAAGTACAAATATTTATTTAAAGCAATCAAACATACCCCGAAGTTCAGGTAATTGACACATGCGAGTCAAATCCAACATCTCAATAATTTTTGGCAACTTAAGAGCAACCAGGTTCCATTTATTGACACATTTTTACCTTACAAACCTTTTTATGGACCGAAGCGATACTAATAGGCAGGTTGGGTGAAGAATAAGCCCAGGGGCTAGTCACCGATCGGTTATTTAGGGGTTCGTTCGTTTGGTATGCGAGAAGGGGTTAATACGTACAAATTGCTTGGTGCTCGGAGTGTCCATGGGCAAGATGTAGAAGCCCTGCTTCTCACGAACTAGCTAGATCAGCTATGGCAAGTCGCAAGGTTGCCGTAAACTTTCTGTATATAACAGCTTAACACTTAACACATTTGCGGACGCGAATGCTGTAGTATTCATTTTCAGTGATGTAAAATGACGTCAATGCTACAGCATTCAAATTTTAAAGCCAACTTTTGTTCATTTAATTTTATGTAATCTTAAGTTTTTGTAATTAATATACATTTCAAAGTAATGACCAGTTGATTCATTAAGTACTTTCACATTATTTTATTTTTCTCCGTGTATTTACAAATTTCCTTAAGCCTTTCCTTAAGAAAAATATGATCTTGTGGGGGATGCTATAGCATTCATTTCATATAACAGTTAAAATACGATGTTCTGACTACTCTTATAATATATGTATAATGAGATTTTGGATATTACAACTAGTTTGTAGTTTGTAGTTGCTACTTCACGTGCAATTCTTCGAATACGTTGTGTTTTAAAAAAACTTCATCCAGTATAAATATCATGTATAGTTTGCGATCTTTTTGCGCTGCCTTTTTGTTTTCCTCCTTCTTATTAAAACGTTATAACATTTTTTTTTTTTTGTGTCTTTCTTTTGCTTCACTATGAAAGAAATTTCTTTATTTTTATTTATTTAAGATTTCATAAATACTGTGAGGCCGTTTCGGCCCTTTCCTTTGGCTGGGGCAGCTCAGCGGCCCAGAAATTTATATTTGCAGGCACTTGGTTCTGCTTTTATTTAATTCATTGCATTTTGGTAACAGGAGTTTATCAATTGTATTCTACTGTCCTTTTATTTCAACTCACTCGATCGACTGGCTCGAGAGCCAAACTTCCACCTCTTGCCGGCTCGAGAGCCCAGCATTGACTGACTTAAACTAATTTTCCCTATCCTACTCGTAACCTATACTTACACTATTCTTATTCTATTCTATCCTATCTTAATCTATTCCTATTCTATGTTATGCTATCTCCATTCTATTCCTAATCTAGTCCTATGCTATATCTTATTTTACCTTAATCTATTCTTACTCTAGCACTTCCCCCCTCCCCAGAGACGGAGAATCCGTGAGGCCAAAACGAGGGTACGACTTTGGGTCCTCACAATACATTCAGATTTGGATTAGCACACAATGATGTAAAAAAAGGTGGATTACTTTATTACGCTTTTATAATGGAATTACTCTTGGGTGTTCTAATACATTCACTTGCGCGGAGATTGTATCGATGTTTAATGTCTGCGTCTGGCGTCTCACACAATGAGGTGATTCTTACCAAATATTTATGGTAATTGACGACCCATATGGTTTTGCATATATACATAAACATAAAACAAAAAAAAAAACACACAAGAAGAAATAAAGGTAATTTATTTCAAGTTTAGAAATTATTCATCTAATTTATGTTTGTCTTACAATACTGTATTTTTTTATACTATGTAGCATTTTAAGAAATGAAAAACAAATAATAAAGCCCATTTGTTTTAAAGTTGACATATATTCACCAAATTGTCTTTTAGAGAGTAATAAATGGTAGTTTCCAAATTGTGGATCAATTAATACACAGAATGTGTCATAAACTAGCTTGTTTATGCTACCTTTCGTATTATAATAATATTTTATAAATTTTTTGTTTACGTATACGTGGATTTCTTCATTTTTGGTTCTATGTTTTTGTTTATATTTTCCAGTAAAACAATGGTGTAGCTCGGCTAACCATTGTGTTTACTATTTGGGAGTTTTTATCTGAAAGTGAAAAACGACTTCTCGTTGTTTCAGCCCTCTATGGGTCTTTTATAGTCTCATAAAAGCATACTGCGAGGATAAAGATTAGCGTAACAATATCTGAATTTAAAAATTTGAATCCTTAGGTAAAGTGCTTGGTCGAGCCACATAGTCCTCTGTTTAATGCATCCTCATCATAACATACATTTTACTCGTCGATCCCATTACGGTTTAATCCGTCTGCATCATGTACATTTCGTTTTTCTTTTAATCAAAAACATTTAAATTTACTCGCAAATGTACATATTAAATGCTCCATAAACTATACACATACACGCACTGTAAATGTCTTTTCCATAAACCACCAGTTGACTTTAATTAATTAATTTGTGTCCATCATGTATCCAAAACCCTTCAAACGCCCCTAAGCAAACTTTTCATATAAGTCAGGCAGTTGTAAATATATGCTTAGCGATTTGGTCGACACTGTGTTTTTCTTCCCCCTTTGAGTCGTTTAGGCACATCCGCTTCTCAAATCTTTCGCTTAGCTGCATTTATACTCCAGGCAATTCGTTGCTTAAACCTTATATATTTCTAAATCCAAGATACCTGCTGTTCATTTCAAGTAACAAAGGCGTTTACAAATCTATGTTGTACATTATTGATGACCGCCATTATGCCGGTTTGTTTTCCTTTTAAGCCATTTGCTCATATGCACTTATCAAATCTAACGCTAAGCTGTGTGCACTCCATACAGTGCGACTGTTGTATGCCTAGACTTTTTATATATCTAAATTCAAAGTATCTGGTATATATTTCAAATGATTTACGACTCTATGCTTATTGATCGTCACCGCAATTCTTTCCCATTTAAAACATTTGCATATAGGTACTTTTCAGTTCTTACCCTAAGCTATACTTATGCATATACATTTATGACTCTATTGCGCCTTGTTGCCAAAACCGATTTTGCACATAAATTCACATTAAGTGTCCAACTAACATCATTTATGTGTGCGAGCACTAATCTGATATTAGTTCTAAGTACTAGCACCACAACACTAGCTTACGGAAATCGAAGCAGCACGGCAGCGCAATCATATAAAAGCACATGGCGAATAGCGAACTAAGTTTAATTGTACTTCAGCAGTCAGCGAGGTAAGTACAAAATAATCTGGGGTTTTATTAGAATAAATAGCTAATAAGATTAAGGGACAATAAGTTATCCTATCTAAGAGGAAATTCCGCGTGGTAGAGACTACTAATCTACCACACACATGACTCTGAGCGAAAAATCAGAGCGGCAGAGAGTAGTGGTCCAACACTTTGGGTTTCCTCGGAATGAACTATGACTTCCTTGGCAAATAGACTAGAACGGATAGGGTATCGTTAAGTTAGGAAACTGTAACTACTACCTTTCTAGAACATGTAAACCGAATGACACCGCGAAACTAAGTATCTGATTACCAAAACGAGCCGTGAAGTCGTGTGTGACCGCGCCTGTCGTGCTGGTTTTCTTTCCTTGGATTTTCTACTTTTTATCCTAGTATGTTGTACCTGTCCGCAATTTTGTGAACAGCATTAGGAACTTTATCAAATAAAAAAAAAACTATACCAGCCAAATTATATCGGAAGTCCCATTATTTTATTTCTTCCACTTTAAAAATTTTCTTAGGATGGACGAGATGGAAAGTCGTGAGTCATATCCCAGCTGTAGCTTCTAGTTTCAATATTTTATGTTGAAAGTGAATCGCTTTAATTGCCCTTTTCCATTTTTGGAATGTAATGTACACCATAAATTTAAATATCTTACAATATGAGAGAAGAAAAGTTAAAGTAATGACGCAGGAAATATTTAATTAGATAAATACCTTATAAATTTTAAATAAGGCGCTTTTTTCTTATCCTTCTTTTTTCTTTTGGTTTTATTTGTTGGTTTACATACAAAACTACATGATCTGCCATTTTCCTAGTAAGAAGTTGAACCATTCTTCGGAATGCGCTGCTACGTTGTGCTCGCTTACATTGCTTTTCATGTGTTCGACTTTTATTCCCAGATCAAAAACAAAAGGAAGCTCCATTGTGTCAACAGCAATTGTATCAGCTCACCACTGTTGACGATAGAAGATGAAAACATGATCAGAGCTTCAGGAATCCTCTAATAAAAAATCTTATAACAAAGCACTATAAGTTCTCTATTTATTTGCGTTAGCAAATGGAAAGGAGAGCTAAATTGGGTAGTATTGCAACACATTTTGATATTTAAAAAAAATTTTTCTTAAAGATATATTAATCAAAACGGTATACAAAAGAGCAGAAGAATAAGCTTGTAACAATTCTACTTCAGGGTTCTCCCTTCTATAGCCGGGGTATACCCAGGGCTATTCCCAGGCGTTCGTTGCAAGAAAAATGTATTATTTGGGAAGACCTTTTTGTTCTCTGATTCGGTTGTTTTATTTTAGGAATGTGGATTTTTGTTTACATTGATCAAAATAATAGCTACATAGGTTATGATACACGTTCGTGGTAAGGCAAAAAACCAGCACAGCAAGTGTGCGATACGTGACGCGTTTTGTTTGCCGACCCCGTATAAATTGCCGTAAAGAGCTAATTAACAGAAAAACGTTCTGAATACCGTTTGATGAATTACCGTGTGTCTAATCTTTTCTGCTCGACTGCCGCCGAACAATATAAGATTGATCGGTGGTCGCGCGCTGCTTTTATATCTGTCGATTCTGCTAACATAGATCAGAGAGAGAGAGATGACTCGAGGTGAATTTCTCATTTACAATGTTGTGCATAAATAGAAAGCTTAACGGCAAGTGTGTCTCTCCACATTCGCATTTTTGCTGTCGTCAAAGAGATTTACGAAAATTTCCATGACGTCATCAACACAACCGCTCTGTGGGCGTATGGATTTACTGTAAACTTTGCAAATATGGAGGGAGACGTCTCATAACAATTATCCTAGCATGTGTGATCAGTAATACACATGAATTATGAATATGAGAGCATAAGTCTATTAGAGTATTACAGATTATATGAGATTTATATAGCAAGAAATGAATGGGTATATAATGAAATTCAGTTAAAAATAAAATAATAAAAATATAAAAATAATTAATAATATAACTATATGTAAGCGTAGGTAAATATTACAAGATTTTATTAGATGTATGTAGTATGTGGATATATGCAAGTAATATAATGTAATATATGTAAGTAATATAAGTATACAAGTAAATATAAGTAATATAAACAGAATGAGCGTAACTGTGGTATATGCATGATCGTAAAGCTTCCTTACAAGCTGGTAAGCCGAAAAACCTGCAACGGCATATCTAAAGAAGTAGGCATGTTTAGCAGGTAATAAAGAAACTGCAAGTACTTGAATTTAATTTCCGTATTTTCCAGTTGAAAAGTGTAAGGGAGATTGAGCGACAGTAAAAAATTGTTTTATACGAGACTTTTCCTGAAATCTCTATATGTAGATTTGACGACGTTATACAGTTCTTAAGACCTTTCACAGTGATTAGTTAATAAGTATGACATTTACATGTATGTAAGCGCGTTTTTTGTCATAGCATTGGCAAAAATTTGGATACTCAACGGTCGATAGAGTTCATGTAAACCCATCACCTGCTTTCAACGAGTAGTTTTACGAGGGGATAGACAAAAAACTGAAACTGACACACTTTTGGAATGTTTCAAACCTATCTTTACGACCAAAAGAAACTTTGAAAAGGTTTATTAAAATTTACAAATTAAGTTGTTACAAATTTAAATTAATGCAAAATGAGGCCGATAATTGTCCGTTTTTCGCTAAAACATATCATCCTATAGTTTAACGTACTACTCTACTCACACGGTGTTTTTTCAATAATTGAAGGGTGAGCATTTCAGCATTGGAGAATAGCGCGGACGTTTACGGAGGACGGAACTTACATCTTGATCTTACGCCGGTTGGGTTAATAAGAAAGAGAAGAAGCTATTGCTATTTCTTTATCAAGACCAGGGAATAACAAGGTCGTGCGTTATTTTTAATTCCTCGATCGGACTTTGCCGACTTTTTGCAAGACATTATGAGAATTCTCAAATTGTATGGTTTTGTGTATAAACAACAAATAAAATAAAAAGAAAAAACAGCAAGAAGAATGGATGGCCATTTATATTGAGTTTAAAATTTGCTTATCTAATCTAGGTTTATTTTATTTTACATTTCTTTACATATTTTTTATATTATATGGTTTAAAATTTTGGTTTATGCTATGTATTATTTTGAATTTAAATAAATTCTTAAAATTATTTTATCACAGAGGAATAAATAGGAAAATGCGAATTATGGAACAATTAATACAAAAAAAGGCCTTGGATGCTGTCATAGGATTTGAGCAGATTATGAAAACTATTAATATAATTTCTGATTTTCTCCAAATGTCTTCATTACATTGGGAATCTTAAGTTCCGATACTTACAGCTGTGAATGCATAACTTGCATCACGGATTCTCAACAATACCATAAAAATATGAAAAACTTTATAAACATTCCTTATCAATTCGTTAATACATTTACATTTATAATTAAAAAGCGAGGTCCAGATTGGGGACACAAACAAAAGTTATGTGTTTGCCATTCATTGTACCCTTGCAATAAAGAAAGCCTTGGGTGTGTAATATGTGGTTGTATATTGTAATATTTGTTACAGACACAATCCTGTAGTAGGTGGGAAAATTAATTTCATTGGTTGGGAAATGAATGATGTTTAGCGAGGAATAGGAGAAAAGAAAAAACTTAAGAACTGAAACTGACTTCAAGCTATTGGGATTAGCCGTACCGTATATAAAATAATCATTTTAGCTCCTTTTGTTAATGTATATTATACGCGTTGATGTACCGTAAAAGTTTATTTGAGCAATTATCGCGTTCATTCAGGAAATGAAATATATATGAAATATTTATTGTTTTTCAGTTATAATTGCAAGAATAACTTTAAACGACAAAGTCATTGTCGCTGAGCATTGAGAAGAAAGCACACACCTACACCATTAGTGTATGTACATATATATACATGTAAATATATATATGTTTCGAAATTATTGTAATCAATTGTTGCAAATTTTTAAACGACATTAAAAGTTATTGTTATTGGACGAATGACACATACCAACTAATATAATAGAATAAATTAGATAACAAAGGATAGCATTGATATACAATTTCATAACATCCATATATAAACTTATACATACGCATGTTCGTATTATATGGCATAAAATTAAATAATTGATTATCTCCAAGACGATGCGAATACGTTGTAAAATGGAATTTCTAATGCAAGATGTAATATAGCACTGTCGTGTAATGCCGAAAACATTTCCGGCTAGACTAAAAGGAATAGTGGGATAGAATGTGCAATATTTCCTATTATAGTTTAAGCAATAAAGGCTTTTATCGTCAACATGCGTATATTTAATTTATGTTTACACTCATACTCATAGGATATTAATTCGATAAAAAAACACGGCAATCTCGAGTAAAAACGTTTCCCTGCCACAGGAAGGTTAAGATATTACAAATAAAATATGTTCTAACTGTAAAAAACAAGAAATTATCGAAACATAAGAGCGACGAAAACATATATCGCGCGATGAAGTATAATAACTAAAAACCTAGTTTTGTTTCTTTGATAAAATTTCAATGTTGTGAAAGGAAAGTCAATACAATATTTTGGAAAATTGTTCGTCTAATGAGCCTTTTTCATTACTAATCAATTAAAAAGCTAATTTACTTAAAAATTAATTTTTCATTATTATTTTTTATATCCCATCCTCGTCTGATACTTATATTTATACAGAGAATTTACACTTGATTAAGATGGTTAAATCTTACGTTTTTATTTTAGTGTTGGGAGACTTTAACTTATCATACGTCACACGGGGCCTCAATCAGAATATTGACTACACCCGTAATTCTTTTCCTTCTTTATTTAAGGTTTTTTTTGATAAAATCCGTCACTTTTGTCTCTTTTGGCTCAATTGCAGTTCGAATGCTAATAGCAGGTTATTAGACTTGATATTCTCGAACATTATAACTACCCGTATTTGTCGCGTCAAGGCATTTACCTCATGGGAGAGTAGATACCTTGCAGCAACTTCAATAGGGAATTGTCGTGTACCAATGAAATTTTTATTCAGGAGAACAAATTATCACAATCTCAAAAAAGCTTTAAAGCCAATGTCTTGCTACTTGCATATATTTATTATTTATATTAAAAGCTCTGTGGGCACTATTTATAGCAATTTTTTGTCTGTCATCTCCATATCGACTCCGGTTAAATCATTTAACAGTTCGACCGATAAATATCCTTTTTTGCCTTAGTTTAAAAAACATTTTAATAAACAGGAAATTACGAAGTAAAAACAACAGGCTTTCTAGAAAGTACAGACGTAGTGATTTATCTATTGACTTGGTCAAGATCATTGGTCATGCGTTATGAGTGTTCAAAGGTGTCACAGGATCTTGAGATAGCTAGCCTCTTTATAGAACTTTTTCGGAAAATTTTATTCTATTACTGCTACGGCAATAGACGTATATTCTCGACATTGTTGGGCGCATTACGCTATCTGAAATGGAGATCTTTTATTACACTGTCTACCTTCAAGTTCAGTTGTCTTCCGGGTCCGGATGGTATTCTATGCAGGAAAACCCACTTCACCTGATACGGTTACCGTCACTGCTCAGCAAACGGGAAATGATTGGGGTAGTTTTTATAGTTAAATTGATTCGGGGCTGGGTTTCTTCTTGTCATATATTAAACATTGTCGATATCACTGTTCCAATTTGGTCAATATATTCCTTTGAGACTCTTTCTTTCACTGCCGCACGAATTTTCTACTTCGTGCTTAGTACGTTTAGTTTGCTATGCAGGCTTTGTAACTGAAAATTACTATAACTTTGATCAGTATGCTGATTCTATTATTACATTTAAAAACACACGGTTATCACAACGCACATAGTAGTAAACTGAAAATGTAATGCATAATGAATTGTTTTGTCATGCTGGGTAATGTAAATAATGCGCACTAGAAGGTTAAATAGTTTCTTGTATTATTATTATTATCAATAGTAGTATTAGCTTAAAGATTGGGTTTTGGCTTGTATTGTAGTTATTCTAGCTTTTGGTGGAATATGTATTTGTAGCCTATTGGAAATAAATAAATAAGTAAAACAAATATATTTTTATTCTATATTAACGTCGATCTCTTCGTCTCTGATGTTATGGTAACGCGGTTTCTCATTGTTTTTATCACCTGGGACTTTCCAATCCGAAAATACAAATCGTATCACTGCGTGTAAGAGCTCAAACGTAACGATGCGTATCCGCTTTTCGGGCTAATAAGCCCCACGTGGTAAATACAATGAAAAACTGCGTTACCATATTATTTTATAAGAAAAAAAAGGAAATCGATGTAAATATAAGTAGGTTGATTAAGAAAGTGAACTAAACATGTCAACATAAACGTAAACACCAAATATGTAGTAACAAAATTAGACATAAATCACCTTTGTTACTAGTTTGTAAAATAATGTAGAGTATAAACAACAATTTTAAAACGTGTAAATTCGTATAAAAAATCGTACAAAAAAAAATTTTATTAATACAGAATAAACATAAATTAGCTAAATAGCTTCTAAACATGCATTTCTTCTTGTGCGTTTATTTCTTTTTGTTTTATATGTGGATATATATATAAAATAGTGTGATATTCCAATTCCTACGAACTCTTGCAAAAAGGCAACAAATTTTAAATCCTATCACAAAAAAGTATCGTTGGTACTAATTAAGTATGGTGTGAACTAAGTTTCATTTTCGAGTTTCGACTTATTTAGCTATAAATGTGGCCAAGAGCTAAATAAAATTGCTAACGCTTTGCGTTTGTGTTGCTTGTTTAGAGCTGCCCTTATAAAAACAACAGTTGTAAATTGGAAATAAAATAAATTCCGAACAAAATTGCTTGTTTACGAAAAGCTGAAAAAAAAACAAATATTTTATTATTATTTTTTGCAATTGGAATGAAATAAAGAATATAAGGGTTAAATCCGCTTTTGTGAAAATGAAAAAAGTGGACTTCAGAATCTGCTTAAAAAGAAAAAATTTCATTTTAAAACATTATAGGCAACTTTACTTTATAGGCAAATTCATACTTAATGCAAAAATCCATTTAGTATAAAAAAAGAGACAACCGTAGGAGTTCAAGCTCACAATGAAAATAATAAACGAAAATAAAAACGAAAATCAGCTTCTACACATATATAAAAGATAATCGCAAAATAAAACAAAACTTTGCATTAGAGTTGTTTTCACGGGTATATTCGATGGCTAAGGAATTTCCGGAGATTTTTCTTGCGGCTCGTAAATGTTATATATTTATAATCAAAATTGCTTGCTTTTTTACTCACAATGCATTGAAATTTCATGACTCTATTCCGTATATGTATAAGCATTCGCGTCGCTTCGAAAAGCAACTCATTAGTTGCAATTTTCAATATGGTTTCTTTTTTCTGTTAAAAATGCTTAGTATTTCAGTTTTTTTGTTTTCACCAAAAACTTCACATAGTTTTATTTTTATTTACGTTTGCGTGATTTTGCTGTTAAGTGCGCTATTGTAAACAAACAAACGTTAAATTTGCTCCTTATCTTCGCATTATTTTTTCGAAATTAGCTTCGAATGGCGAAAGCCATAAATTACTGTCATCCAAATGGGTCTCAAAGTGCGCCTTTTAAATAAGATCTAGTTAAATAAAGGACACATAGTTAGTGCAATCGTGTGTAAGACTTACATTCGGTTAGACTAGCCTTGCCAATCTATTTAACAATAACATTGGAAACCATATCAGATGATTTCGAGCATAACGGCACTACCAATTCCTTCTCCGGCTTTAACATTGTCTTAAATACTGAGCTAGAATATATCGAATTTGGACAAAGTAAAAATAGCTTAAAGCTACGTGGGGGAGCAAAACGAAATTGTGACTGTGGCTGTTATCAACCAAAAGTGCTCATATAAAAAACTCTTTTTTTTAAAATTAATTTATTATTTGTTGATCACTGTTATTCGATTGTGGCGTAAATACTAAACTTATATATAATAAAATTTTAATTTGCTCCATTTTTTAATGCCGTGTTTGGTTTTTCAATTTTCAATTTGTGATTTTCATAAATTCACAACCATATTTTAGTGTTAAATTGAGGGGAGAGCTTTGTTCTCACTTTTGCTTTGAAATATCAACAATGATAACATGGCCGGAAGAAGTGATAGAAATAAGATAACGTTTTTTCTCCTCTTCCTCTTTCGTACGCACAGTTATTGCTTTTTTTATATAATATTCAATGCATAACAAAATCGGACAAGACAGAAAATGCATTACAAAAGCAGTTATTAGACACTATGCGGAAAACGTGGGCCAAGTTTGGTAGACTTACATTATGTTTACCTATTGTTAAATTTAACTACGAAAAATAAACCAAAAAACAATGTTTGAAAGAATGTTTGAAAACAGGAAAATTTAATCCGAAAAGTTGTTTAAACGATAGATCTGGAAAAAACGGGATGAAAACGGTAAACTATTAGTATTTATTATTATATTTATTTCATATTTACTAGTTTATTTACAGTAAATGTTATTACAATAAATTTAATTAGAAAAGTATAAACTACAATTATACATAAAATTATGCATAAATAAAAATGATCGAGAAATTCACTAAAAATATTGTTAATTGTCAAATAGCGGACAATCAGCCCGAAAGTTTGCTACACAGATACAGTTTGCTTTTGCATGTTCATCGCATTTTTAGTGACATCCCGAAATGTTATACGCCACAGCATTAGATCCTAAAATATTACATAGCGTCGCACATTTAGTTAAGAGTCTGTTCCACCGATGAATATCAAATATTGTAGAAGAGCTTATCTTAACTTGTAGTTTAACCTAGTTTAGTTAATAACAAGTGGAGAACGTCAAACAAAATATGAAGTCAAGTCCTTAAAGGAATGGTGCGAACGAGGGGTGAGAATCTCATATGACGCACTGGCAACATTATCGTTATAGAGATTGTTCATCGTCAAAGATAAAGGGCTTAACAACATCACCGACATAGCAAGTCGTATTTTAAATAACTCACTCCCGGTAACTTGCTTAAAATCATAACCATCCATAACCACATCCTTTTCTTTTGCCATTGTTAGGTAGAAAAGTTAAATAAAAATGCCAAGAGAGCCCAGAGTTTGGCCGCGTGTTATAATGGTATTTTTGCTTTTCTGCAATATTAAAAGAATTCTCATTTTATGGATAGTCTCGGATAAATAAGAAACAAATTTCCTAACACACTTACTATAATAAAAGAAGAGGGGGGATATACCCACTTTGTCAAAACGTTTGCAACGCCCAGAAGCAAACTCCATAGACCCTTGATCAACATCAAATTCTAAGCGGTGTTAGGCCTGTCCGTTTGGCCGTCTCTCTATATGTTTGCATCCTTATCTGGAGGCATTATCACATATTTATTGAAATCAATAAATATGTAACAATATAAGCTTGGCAGACACGTTGGGAGCTCTTGTGGAAGTGGATATGGAAAATAGGACAAATTGGTCAAAGCGCACGCCCGCAGTAAAAAAAAACTGCGCGCAACTCCGTTTCTCTAATCAAAAATAATTGAGCTTTGGTTCAAGTTTTATATATTTAATTAATGGACAACTCTTTTGTTCTTCTGTTAAAATGGACAAGCCGGCCACACCCACCGAAAATTGTAGGTAATCAAATAATTGTCTCTTTCATTAATTTTTTTGGTTATTACTCATAAGGTAAACAACACAAAATGTTGAAAATTATTCTGTGTATTTCTCACTTAAAGTTATATCATATGTCTTAGACAGATGTGTGTATTAATACGCTAATTATAAAAGAAGTATGGTCGACCCCACAACGTGGAGGATTCATTTTTTCCTCGCGTTATACTCAATTGGGTATCAAGCAAAAGGAATTGGCAAGCATAAAGAGAGAAGCTAAGTGCGTTAATTTTAAATCAAATATTGACAACGTTACGAAGTGGTGGATTAATTTTTCTTTCCATTCGCATTAACAAATGTGTTAAATGAAAAGACTTCGTAAAATTTGTTATCATTCCAATCCTGTAGGAGGCTGTTAACTTCAGCAACTATTAATGGCGGTCGTAATGAGCTAAGTTGGCGTACTGAGATGCTGGTATGCGTGGAAAACAACTGAGTACCCTTGAGAAGAGAAAAATAAAAACAGGCGGAAGCTTGGCTAGGGGCTTACAATTATGGAGATGGTTATGTAAAGATTTTCGCTTGATTTTATAAGGGGTGAAAATAGTGGACAAAGAATAGCTTTACTTAAAACTTAAGCGGAAAATGTTAAAACTTAACCAGCTAACTATCCATAACATTTAATTTGTAAAACTTCAACCTTTCATGACAATGATGAGTAATGAACAGAAATTAGTATATATTTGCGAGCTATTTAAAAAAGAAAAAGAAAAGAAGTAGTAGTTTGTTTATTTGCTTAAATTACGTTAAATTAAATAAAGAATTATATTAATAATATTGTTAGTTATAATATTAAGAAGAACCAAAAAGTCTGAAATAAATGTGTGAAATGTAGGAAAACTTAATAATATGATAACGTTTATGGAAGTTATTGAGAAGAGAGAGTACTCCGACACCATTCTCGTCAGAAAAACTAAAAACCAAACCACAAAATTTCTGTATTCTGAGGTACCACCAGCATTATTGTTGAGGAAACAGAAACAACACAGGGAACGACGATGTTATCGAACACGACGTTTACGATGCGAATTAAACGGATTAAAAACTCTCTTCTTGATTTATGTGTCATTTTATTGTAATTTCCCGTGTCTTCAAAGAATTACATATTGAAGAAAAATTTAAGATTCACATCTTAAGTGTAAATATGTTGAAGTTTTGTGTTCGAGCATTAATTACAAGACATTTCGAATGAAAATCACTTATATAAAAAAAATTTGCTTGAATCGTTTTTATTTTTTCTTTTGTTTTGATGGCCAAAGTGTTGAACCGAAGGAAAAGGAAAGAACATTGGGGCAAATGTGCAAAGTTTTAAAACGTAGATTTGGAGAGCTGCACATTATTCACTAAAAGATGTGAATGTAATACATAAACATTTTAATAAATATTTATGATGCCAATCACAAATGGTGAAAACCTAATAATGTGATAAATATATGATTGAACTAAAGCTTCCAATTTAAAGATAATTAAAAACAGTCCATCAACATTTCAATCGAAAGTCAACTGTGGATAATAATCCATGAGCAATATCTGCATTCAAGGTAATTTCATTCTGTACAAACATACAATCAGGGTTGCGGTGCTCTTACTAAGTTTTTTTTGTACCTTTTCCTTTTGCGTACTTTATACTTCTAAAAATCATAATTTGTAAACAATATATTAGAATTTGTGAGCAATACATTATAATTCGTAAACAATATATTATAATTTGTAAGCAGGACATGTATTGTATCTTTATGTTGGTATAATATACATACATATTTAGATTTTTCATTGTTTTTTGTTTCAAAACGGAAGTATGCCCTAATCAAAGCTCTACGGGAATGCTATTTTCGTAGCAATTCTTTCTCTTATTTCTACAAATAAAACCCCATTTTCTAGTTATATTTGCAGGTATTAAAAATGTGTTAATTTCTTTTCTTATTGAAAGCGGGCAGTAGGCTTTAGTTGTCCGCGGACCCAACATCGTGGTCTTCTTCATTGGCCAAAAGGCAGGTCATGTGGTGGCTCAGGGATTACGACCATCCCGTATGGTAAGTACGTTTCGTCCATCCATTTGTGTTCATAAGACTCTTAGCAAGTCTATTTTTTTAGTATAATCGTCTATGGAATGTCTGTGGGACAAAAAGAGAATTCCCTTACTCCTATCGAACGAATTAGCTTCCCAATGGCACTTGGATTTTTATTTAAAAAATGGACTTGCGTTCAGTTTACGGCCCGTTTTCAAGCCAACCTGCGCGCAAGAACTTCCAATGTTTCTACCAAATTTGAAGTTGATATCTTCACCTATGTCACATCTAACGCACAGGCGGACAGACATGGCGTAATCAATTCAGAATTTCACACTGATCAAGAATATATAGGCTTTATAGGATCTCTGAAGCTTTTTTTTGGGCGTTACATATAATATAGAAAAAGCAAAATGAGTATAGCACCACCCTTCAGTGGTGGTATAAAAAAACACACAACTAGTACAGAGATGCAATTCCAACCGGGGTATAGGTCCGAGTATAAAGAAGCTTGGCAACCAATAACCGTGAACATATTTAGTCTACGAATGTTGCGAAGCTTTATTTATTAACAGTGGGTTTAAATGTATTATAACTAGAGTTCGCATATTATAAAGTGCAACTTTGATAGAGTTTAAAGGTCAAATCAAATTATAAATATCATTTAGATTTTCGCAGAGGCACCTAAATAGGTCGAAATCTCAGAATTGTACGTACATTGACTGAGCTTCATGAAAAGAATGTTTCAAAAAGAACGATTAGGAACATTGAAGTTTATTTCACCCATTTACTAACTTAAGTAGGAAGAAATAATAATCGATGTTTCTCCAGTGAGGGCAAGGCCAGCAAACGCAGTTTATTTTCATAAAAAGACTATGGGAGAAGCGGATCGCGACCCAAACTCCTCAGGGCAAAAAACAAAACTTGCGTTTGAATTGATTTTATTTAGTCAAATTAGCATGGAGATCATACAAAAGGCGTATTAAAATATTGGTCTCATCGAGGTAATGAGTAGACTTTTTGTAACGTTTTCCAATTCGATAATGTATTCAGTCGAAAATGGATTTCATCTTGAGAAAGAAAGCTTCTTGCAATTTTTTTGTATTTAATTTCCAATAATTTATTGACCAAATTGTAACCAAGTTGTCTCGACCCTACTGGAGAAATTTGGTTTGGGATTTCATGTTAAATGAGAAAAACAATTTCACACCATCGGAGTACGTCAGGGTATGACTGAACATAATCATCGAAGGAAGGTCATTGATGGTCAGAGTAGATAGCAATAGTGGGTCCCTTGGGAGAAACCTTCATCAGATGTAATGGAGTTGAAAAAAATTCTGAATGTTCTATTTTGAAGATAAGAGTCTATCCATATCAATAAGTATAAAGAAAAACCCAAGCCTTGGAGTTTAAAAAACAGCGATTTACGGCTAGTTAAATCAAAGGCTTTACTGAAGTCTGTGTATATGACATAAGTGTGAAAACTATCAGAAAAAGCCGCGAAAGCATGGGAAGTAAGTTCTAATAAGTTCGTAATGATTGATCTTCATTTTCATTCTGATATGAAAAAATTGAAAATATAGTTGCAAAAGCTAACAGTTGGATAACAGTTCGTTTAAACAACCTAGGCACTACTTCTATATAAAGAATTGGAAAGCTACTCTTTCACTATAAAGACAAAACTCCTATTTTTAGAGAGAAATGAAACATCTTTGTGCTAACACCACATTGTTCGCCAGAGTTTGCTATCAGTACACATGATGAAATGCGATCAAATCCTGTGGCCTTAAACTTTGTAACACGTCACTTTCAGAAATTTGAATTCAATTTCAATCAATTTCGGAGAATATACAGAGCTCATCATTTGATATGCGCAGTAGTACGATGCATCGGCATCGGCAGCAGAAAAGTACCGTCGGATATATTGGGGAAAGAAATTCTTGGTTTCTATAGCTCCAGAGGAGTCGGAGCCATTTAATGGCATCAATAATGGAGATTCAGATATGACGGGTCTTCTTTTGGGGTTGACATTTGTAAAATTGTTCAAAATTACTAAGAAATGAAGATTTAATGGTTTGAAGGTGCCTGTAATAACTTTTGTGATTGGCGAGATTACATTTGTGTCTGAAAGTAGAGTAGACGAATTGGTTGTGCAAAGAGCCACTTTTCATTTATTTTCCGAAAACTTGGTTTTTCCAATTTTTTCACTATTGAAATCTTTTGTTAATATAATGGTGGGCAAGTGCTCCGAGAAAACGGTTGGTGTAAAAAGTTAGACTTAATACAATGTTGTCTTATAAGCCACAAAAGCACATAAACTTGTGTGAGCTATTGAGAAATATTTAATTTGTGGAAGCGGCGTTCAGGCACTTTAACAAGAACTTCGTGAGATAAAACGTAAAAGCGTGATTTTTTTTTGAACTGATAATTTCATCTGCTTCTTTGTGTCAAAATAGTTGCTTATCTACGAAAATGACTATCTTACAAACTACACACGTGAATCAGTCAGACAAAATATACTGACATGCACAAACAATAGCGCAACTCGTTATCCTGATACCTGAACCAATCATAGTATGCATGGTCAAAGGGTCATTGTGTGATTAAAATATAACAAAATCGGACCTTTCGCAAATATATGAACAGACTTTTCAATTTGAAATATGAATAGACAAAAAAAGTGTTAAAAATAAAACCAAAATATGAACGACGCACATACGGGCATGTAAGCATGAACATCCTCCTCACCTTGACGCTATATAAACAAGCAAAATCGTTAGTTGAGCCCGTGATGATAAGAAGGCCGTCTTGACTCCTTTCCTCTTGTGAAATTTATATGCTTTTGAATGGGATTTCCATCTGTTGCTCTCTTAATATGTTTTGCTATTACGTTATTTCTCTAAGATATGTTTGATAGTGACCTTCTCTGTGCACAGTTCAAATGACTCTTAAAGTAATCTTAAATTAATTATTATTAAAACTAGTATAAGTATAATAAGACAAAAAGGAAAAAAAGAAAAAAGGAAAGGCATGCATACAGTTAGCACAGGATCACACCCACAACCGCTACAGGACCAAATTGCAAATGAACCCCTACGCCATCGCAAACATTCATAAGCTTGGCAACCAATAATAGTTAACAACAATTCATCTTCGAATCATGCTTATTTTATAAGGTTAAAAGCAAGTTTAAATACGGCGTGGGTAAATCACGTGTATTAAGTAGTGTGGCTTTAATGGACCTTAAAGAGTCCGATAATGAGAGTAAATAAGAGACATCAGTTAGGTTCTTGCAAACAACTTTGAGGGGGTTAAACAGCTCATAATTATATTTACATTGATTAAGTTTAACCAAGGTAAAGTGCCTAGAGAAGCGGTTAGGAACATTGAAACTTACTTCGCCAAGCAATGACGGCGAATCAATAACTTTAATTACTCATTTATAACTTTAATTACGAAGGAAACTCCAAGAACAAATCTACGTTTCTCAAGAGACGGTAAGGACAACAGAAGCAACCTATTTTCATAGGAGGGAAGAGAGGCTATCGGATTCCAACCCAAATTCCTCAGGGCAAACAGCAAGAATTGCTTTTGTATAGATTCAATTGAATCTACATAGCACCTATAAGAAGGAGACCACACAACAGAAGCATACTCAAGTGTAGATCTAACCAAACACCTGTAAAGCCTTTTGGTAATAAAAGGATCATATAGCTCTTTGGACCACCTCTTTATAAAACCAAGCGCGGACCTAGCTTTGCTTAACGAGAGCTCAATATGCAAGTTTAAACGTAACCTATGGTCAAAGAGAACGCCTAAATCTGTGAACGAGTCAGCATCCTCCAACTTGTGCGAATCTATGAAATAGTGGGTAAAAAATGATTTCCTTCTTGAGAAAGAAATCTTCTTACATTTATTTAGGTTAAGTGTCATATAATTCGACGAGCACCATGCAACCAAATTATTCAGGTCAGTTTGAAGCTGATGTGATTGCGATTCTAAGGAAAAAGAAGAAAACAGTTTCACATCATCAGCATACATTAAGATCTGGCTAGATTTAATTGCCGAAGGCAAGTCATTAATGTATAGATTAAAAAATGGGTTCTAAGTGGCTATCTTGAGGTACTCCTGACGAAACGTGGAATTCATATGAAGCGGTAAAGTTAAACAAAACCCTGAATGACCTATTATGCAGATAAGTGCTTATCCATTTCACTAAATGGGAAGGGAAGCCAGCGGCTTGAAGTTTAAATGTAAGTAATTTGTGGTTAACCAAATCAAACGTTTTGCTAAAATCGGTGTATATGACGTCAGTGCGAGAGCCATTGGAAAATGCCTTGAAGACCTGAAAAGTAAAATCTAACAGATTAGTGACCGTAGATCTTCTCTTTCAGAAGCCATGTTGGAGTGGAGAGATGTACGATTTGGTGGAAAAAGCCAGATGCTGAGT
>KK500195.1:0-22098 GCA_000688715.1 Glossina pallidipes | reverse complement strand
GACTTGAAAACATGACAAGTAAACTCTAACAGATTGGTGACCGTAGATCTTCCTCTTCGAAAGCCATGTTGGAGTGGAGAGATGTACGATTTGGTGGAAAAAGCCAGATGCTGAGTCACAATACTCTCGAATAGTTTAGGCAAGACACTCAACTTGCGATGCCTCTATAATTCTCAACAGTTATTTACTCCCACATATGTTAATAGGAATGATAAAACAACTCTTCCAACACAAAGGGAAAACACCAAAGTTCGAGGACTGCTTAAAGATCTGAGAGATAACGCCACATAGCTCAGCGGCGCAAGATTTAAAAATACATGATGGAATTCCATCAGGTCCAGGCGAACAACTGTATTTTAGAGAGCTCAACCGTTTGAGAACGTCATCTTCAGAAATTACCAAATTGGGAATTGAAACCAAGTTAGTTATAGGATAAGGGTAGTTTGCTAAAAAATCGAAGCTAGCAGACGAAAAGTTTCGTCGGAAGTACTCCGCAAACAGATTTGAGATTTAAAAATCATCCGAGGATTCAGAGCCATTGAAAGAAACATGCGAGGGATGTGTGGAAATTTTTGTTTTTGAATTGACAAATTTAAAAAAGTATTTAGCAAACAGAGAGAATTTAATGAACTGAAGGAATCTGCAATAATAAAGGTGGTTGAGGGAGTTATATCTATGCCTTGCCACCGAGTAAGCGAAATAGTCGGGCGCGGAGCCACTTTTCGAATATTTTTTGAATAGCGTGTTTTTCCTATTCTTATAATATTTAATTGTCTTATTAAGCCACGGGGGGCATCTACTACGAGGTCGGCACTGCTTGATCAGAACAGATACAGCAATAGCTAGATTTAATATATTGTAGAACGACGACAATAAGCTTTCAACACTTCCAGTTGAGAAATCAAGCCTCATATGTGAAAGATGATTTTTTAGCAATACAATATTGATTTTATGAAAATCATAATATTTTTTTGAAAAACTTTGGTTTGGCACATTAAGGCAGTTGAACGAACCATCACTCTTGTGATGAAAGGAAATGCACATCGATGGATGATAACGATCCTCATGTAAACTAAAAGGTGGACAATGATCTCCAAGAAACTTGGCAAAGCAGAGGTCAAGCAGTCTACCATTACAATTAGTGGTACGGTTATATTGAACTAAGTTATGATCATATAATTCATTAAAGAGCACAACAGCCCTATCAGATGTTGAAATAGGGATCAAACAGCCAGAATTATCACTGTTACACCAAGAGATTTGAGGCAAGCTGAAGTCACCCAATGCAACGACCGAATCGGTGGGACCAGACCGCTTGACCACTTCACAAATGAGGGCAGCCTGCTTCTTATATATAGCGATATCCGAATTTGGGGGAATGTACGAGCAGGTAATAAATAGCTGTTTACTAGGCATTTTCGCTCGAATGGCGATAAATTCAACGTCGGGAGAACCACCAGTGCGATTCAGTCGATCATTCCCGAAAACCTGGAAAGAATTATGGAAAAGTTCCGACGAATGTATGCTCACTGAATTTAGAAAAGTAGAACGAATTTTTGAATTTAGGCCCCTAACATTTTGATAAATGAGATATAATGGGCCTGAAGAAACATTTAGTTTTTTGAAGGCGACAGGACTACAGCTTTGGTATTACAGGGTCGATCTCGAGGAATAAATTTCTTAATTAAGCATCCTACTGGCCACAGTGGTTTATTTAGCAACATCTCACTGTTTTCAGTCGGAACTAGCATTTTAAAACAAGATATTGCTCTAGATTGAGAAGGGGCCAATTTGAAGATGCTAATGCGCTTTAAGTTGACTGATTGGACTTTCGCCGCCACGTAGTTTTTTATGTTATCTACCGATGTTTCAGGTGCCAGTCTTGACACAAATATTGCTCTCCTTGGAGGAACTGCCGTCAACCAAATATCATTACTAGGAACAGGAGGGATCACGGCTGGGGAGTTTACAGATGCGGAGAATATTGGTGGGGTTATCGCCCTTGCACAAGCTGCTTGTGCGACTTGACCAGTCTGGTGATCAGCATTCACATTCGAACAGCCAGGGGGAGAGGATGATTTATTTTGTTCTTTATTGGTATTAGGTGTAGTCGCCTGAGTTGAGTGAGACCACCTGGAGAAGATACTCTCGCAACTTCAGCATAAGTTATACCAGAAGGACTTCCTGGTTTATTTGAAGCATTTTTGTTGCAGACCGAGTCAACCATATGTGGAACGCTAACGTTCTTTGAGGGCATTTTGGAAGCACTGACTTGCCCTAACGAATCGGACTTAGGAGGTATTACAGTACACTACGAGTAGTGATTTTACTAGCTTGGGAAGAAGATGAGTGCTCAATGAAACGAGACTCATCGAACCTTGTCTTAATTAATTCAAATTTCTTCCACAAGGAGGCGAGGTTTTTGCTCAATTCCGAGAAACTACTTCTCGTCTGCGAGAATAATTTGTAGAAGTCAATGTCCCGCTTCCTGCAGTCAGGACATGACCATCTTAAGCCCTTAGAACGGTCAACAACTGCATCAGCAGCGCGGCCGAGAATACCGGCACTTTGTATGACCAAAGCGTTATCAGAGCCAGCAATCTATCAGATTCCAGGCCTTTTTTTGCGCGACATGGTATATAAGCACTCCATGTCACGTCAGTAAAAAAAAAAAAGAAATGAATTGTTGAGATTCTTCTTTCCTTTTTCCCTTACAACGATAACTACATTATTTACTTATATGCTACAGTTTATTCGTAGCGAAGTAGAATTTAGTAGAATTTGTGAAGAGATTTCAGGAACCTTTACAAAATAAACGTAATGGTGACGCAATAACTACTAAATTTAGAAATATCAACTGCTATGTTGTAACTATTGTTGTTGTAGTTGGTGTAGACACTGTTATTACTGCCGTTACTGTATTTATTTTATTCTCGTTCTCGTTTGTTCGACTGCTCCCGCTGTCTTTGCTGTAGTTATGCTTGTTGCGTCGTTATTAACGTTGTTATTGTTTTTATTGCGTTTGTACTGTCGTTGCTATTGTTATTCTAGACGATGGCACTGCTCTTGAAGTTATATGTTATTTTTTATACTGTTGTATTGTTATTACGCTTATTTTATTTCGGGCCCTTTTCTTTGTACACCTGACTGCAGGGACTGTGCTTGATATTTTAGTTGCTATTACTTTATTGCGTCGGTGACGAGATTTACTTTTAGTTTTGCTTTAATATTTGCTTTTTATTTTGTAATGATTAGCGTTACGCTTGTTTATTAATTGAGAACTTATAAGTTTTAACAACTTTTATGCGCTTATTACAGTTTGTTTATTATGAAGATATGTGTGTAAAAGGCAGCGTCTATGGTATAATTATACTTTAAGACACTATTTGTTACAAGAGCGTGACGTTCTTGTTGTCTTTGCTGTTACTTTTTGTTCTTCAAATAATTTTTGCTTCTTTATTACTTCTTTTATTAAAATCACTACATCAAGATCGATGTATTGTATAAGATTTCGTCATAATTTTTCCAAATGAGTTATATATATTTTTTTAAAAGCAATAGCGGCTTTTTGCAATCTTTGAAATAGATAATGATGCACATGCACAAGAAGAAATTAAACTTTAGAATGGCTTGCGTGTTGAGAGTTCAGTCTGGTCTTGCTCATTTTAATGCCAACTAAGGTATCATTTAACTGTTAGGATATAAATGTTAATTGATAAAGGCTTAGACATATGAACCAGTCAATGGAATAACAAGCTTGAATATAATGTGCCTTTCTGTGATGCTTGGTTGTACTGAGATCAGCTTGTAAAGAGAAAGCAGATTTTCGTGATATTCAGGAATTTGTGACGAGTAAGGAGCATGGGGTTTATTTTTGGATAATTCTTCCTTAAATTGCTGTGGTTTCAACATTCATCACACGAAGAGAAGACTGATTCTCTTGTGATGTCAGTACTTCTAAGACTGTTTCCTGAGTGCGTTCAATGGTGAATGAAGTCAACGTTAATCGCATAGCTAATTCTGTTAATGTCTTGAATAGTCTCTCTTCTATACCGTAAATGTGGTCTGCAATTTCTGATAACTCAGGATTGAGGTGAGAGACTTCCTTTGCGGTAATTACTTCGGCTTGTTTGATGATGTTGATGTTGGGGTCCCCGTCCTACAAAGTCAATGGGGCCGTGTTTGGCGCGTGTCAAAAGAACGTTTTCCCTTTGGAATTGGTTGCTTTAAATTGAGCATTCATCGTTTAATATAACGGGTAATGTAATTATGGGAATATAGTATCCATGGAACTAATTCCATTGCTCAGCGTTTTAATATGAGTTGTCTGTGGTTTAATGCCATAGTATGCGAATAAATTTCATTCCGCTTCCACGAGATGAACTAATCCTAATTGGTGAAAATGAATATTCCTCCTTAGAGCGATTTGTATTCTAACTAGGTTGGATAACAGAATTGGTTGTAGCAATAATGCCACCAGACACATGGCAAGATTAAAGTTCAATGCCAGCCTGCGTCGGCTGTGTGGGGTACTTGATGTTGATACAACTGGCGTGGCATATTCTGTGATCGGCATGTGATCACTTTCATCCGTAAGTGGAAAAGTGACTAATCGGTGAACAGGACGTTTGCAAATGCTAGAGGCCGTCATAATATATCCCACTCTGAAATTTTCACCATTTCTTGAACAGTTGTCCAATAGTCTGGCGAACGGTCTTTGAAGCAGTGGGGTATTGGGCTTCTTTATTATAACCATCATACAGGATTTGATATTAGAGTGGCCAGCGCTTCCAGAGCTCGGATCTTAAATGTGAAACCAACTTCCATCGAGTAATAAGGTTCGTGTTGCTGGGGGGTATGTTGGATTTCGCCTGAGCCCTGAGAGGGTCACCAATGAGGAAATGGCCTGCACTTAAAGCAGTACGATCGTTTGGGTTCTCCGACATGGTGGTGAGAGATCAATACTGCTTCTATTTAAATCATCATCGGTTGCTAATTCCTCATATGTCAATGCGGTATTGCCAACGCAGGAGCTTTACAATAAGATTTTTGGCAGATTTGACAGCTGATCTCCAAAATGTGGCGGAACTGGATGGAGTATCATTCTGGCTTTGGTACAAAAACGAAGCATGTATGGTACAATATTGTTTGACGACTTAAAAGAATTTTTGTAGCCGATATTGTAAATGATGCTTTCCTTGTCATCGGAGGAGGGGAATTGTATTGACATTCGGTAGACAACGCACGTGTGACCTGCCCTAAATTTTTTGTAGGAACGCTACCTGCCACTATCTCCTGCCACTATGGTGTTAGGGATACACACAACTGTTGAACGACCTTTTTGGTAATGACATTAATTTGTGATTCGCAATCTAATATTGCTCGGCACTTAATTGACCTTCTCCGACTATTACTGTCAAACTTACCGTGCTTACCAGTACACAACGGGGAGAATTCCGAGGCATAAAAGCAGAAAAGGCTAAAGGTGGAGGTGCTGACCGATTTTGCGATTGACTGACAATGGGTTGTGGGTAAACTGATGGTGCTGTCTCAACATTCCGCTCTTCTCGTTTACAGGTGTCAGTAAGCTCTTGATTGTTGCCTTTTCCCCAGTGCAGTAACGTATGGTGACGACTATTGCCTTTTTTGACCTGCCTTTATTACAATTAGTATGAGTGGGGCCTCAGTGTAGACAATTGTAACAAGCATTACGCATTTTAATTATTTGATCCGGATGCTGAACCTTTGTCTTTAGGAATGTTAGGCATCTTTGTACATTGTGGGGCTTCTTTCAACGCATTTTGCTGCAGATGGTGCTGGACTTGCCACCGAAGTGAATGTTTTTGCAGACCCTTTATCTTTACCCTCTAATTGACATTGATTTATGCGACGTGATGTGTGTTAAAGGAAGAGAAGAAGATACCTGGAAGGAGAACAACTTAAAATGTTTTCAAATTAGCAGAAACTGCGGAACTTCTTTTTTTTTTTGTTTGTACCAAAATCAAGAGACTCAGAACTATTTTAATACAAAATAAAAAATATTTAAATAATTAAACCCAGAATATCCAGAATATAACAAGAAACATTATTTATTTAATGTAAGTGATTATTCTTCGGAAATAATGAAGTTTCATATACAAGCGAAATAAGAGTAAGAGTAAGTAAAAGCGTTATAGAAAACATCTATTTAAAATATATAATGTATTGCCAAATATAAGGCTTATGTGCGTTTATTAGATATTTATTATGTACGTTTAGTAGATACTTAGCAGTTTTATTCTGACTTGTTATTTAATAAAATAAAGAAAAGCTTTGTTTTGAAGCACACACATTTTTAAAAATCTCTCTCGTAAATTTATGTTAAATAAAAGTAAAGAGGCGTTTTTGCAAATTTGAAGCCTTCACCAATAATAGTAAAGCAGAATAATAAAGAAGACATATTTCCAACTGAAGCAAGTTTTTATAGTGTTAAATAAAACAGCAGAACAGGTTTATTGTTATTATTAATTTATTTACTAAATTAAATTAAATATCTACACAACAATATTTTAATTATGTTTTTAAAAATTGGCTGGATCTAAGGGGACAAATCCCTTGTTAAGTTTTGTCAAGAAATAATGTTAAATGAAAAGAGGCAGTTAAATTAAATAATAATTTTATTTTAACAATTTGTAGATGGAACTCAATTTATTAAACAAATACATTTTTTTAAGCTACTTTTTTTTAAAATAAATTGTTTATCTTCCTTATAAAATTAAAACTCTTCTTTATAAAATTAAAACTCTTTTTTTTATTGTACATTCTTCTTATGATATTAAATGTCTATAGAATTAATATATCAAAATGAACTAAAAGATATCTCTTTGATTTGTGGAATTAGAGGTCGTCTGAGCTAACTCTGGGGTCATCATTCAAGACATCATTGACCGAAGTAGACCATAGGTAAGGCAGGATAAAGAATGTCCTAGGTCTTATGTTATGCCTGTTCACTAAGGTAGGTTTCGTTTATCCGTTCATTCGTGTAAGAATAAACAATGTGCAATCCGTCAGACAATATTTAAAACCGCCCCCTTCCTCACATTTACCGAACTAGGTGGCTCAGCTAAACGACTTATGATAGGGCTTACATCCTCCAAATCTCTTTTAGTAGCGCTGAAGAGGCAGATATGAAGGCCTAAAAGACACTTTGTTAGAGTCAATAGATTTTTCCTTTGGAACGCTGTAACGCCCGCGTACAATTGTAGCGTAGGTGCTCCGTCGGTCTGCTTTCACCACTATCACAAAAGAGTAAGTAAGACCATAATAACGTGTAACGGGGTTATCTGGGGCAGGGTATAACTCAGCCACTCCAGGGCTCGTTCCGAGAAAAATTTATAAAGACTTGGACCTTTGGGTGTGCTCTTCCTTTATTTTAATTTTTTTTTTATTTATTCTTTTTAGTTGCGGAGGATTACAAAGGTTAACTATTTTTTTTATTTTAGAGCGGTAGGCAAAAAACCAGCCTGGTGGCCCGACGTTTTATTTTCTTTTATTCTTTTTCTTCGCACGCGCTTGTTCCGTTGCTAATTCCGAATTCGCGGGTTACTCGACGGCGGCTATGGCACAATAAAAGACTGAGCACATTGCGACTCGCTATTTTATAGTGGTGGCCACCAAACTATCCCGTTATTATAATGCCATTTTTATGTGACTATACTTATACGTGTTGGTTTGGGCCCGATCGCGCTTGCCTGATCGAACCTCTTTGTTTGCCTTTTTAACTACATATTATGCTTAGGCACGCTAGTCATCTACCTGCTTGCTTTGCTTAGTGGTATGTTTCTACTTATGAAGGTTAGTGTATACTTATCTAGCTATGCCTATTTACAGTTATGGGATATATGTTTACATTCTTCTTATTCTATGTTAACTGTTAGGTATATTTCATGCAGTTTAGTGTATGCTTAACTAGCTTTGCCTATTTACAGTTATGGGATATATGAGGTGATCACAATAATATAGTGACCCTTTGCGAATGGGTAGGTAACAGACGTATTTTCTGTTTCATTATTATTATTTTATTTTTTTTGTTTATATTATATAAGCTAATGCGCCTAATACATGTTCATTGTATATATATGTGTGTATGTATGAATGTGTGTATATATGTATGTTTGTATGTAGGTATGTGTGTGTATGTGTACGTTTGTATGTATGTATGTGGGTATACGATGACAAAATAAACTTAACACTAGTGCCGGAGGAGGATGGTTGTGGTAAAACCTCTGTAACGGACGATTCATTTGTATTGGTGGACTCGTTTTATTTCTTTTTTTCCCTTACTAATAAGGGAGCAAAAACGCTTCCGTAAGGCAAAATCATATTTGCAAGAATAGCGGCTTGCCTTTATGTAAAGAAAAAGGGGAAGAAGAATAAAAAAGAAAAAAATCCCTACTTATAATGGTCTCTCTTGCTAAATCACTCTCTTATGCAAGAGAGAATCATGAAAAAATCCGTCTGTGTATTTAGAGCACGTTAGTTTTTTTGTCCCTGAAGTTCTGAACGGATTTGGCGTAGTTCTTTGTCATGTTAAGATGACGCTCAACGAATCTAAAAGAAAAGAAGAAAAATTTAAGCACAAGTAAAACAAAGAAAAAAGGACAAATCTGGTTTTGATGCTTTGTGCGGCGAGTTGAGGCAGGGGAGTAGGTTTTAAATTGTGGGGCTGTTAAGCATGGGTAAGAGTTCGGCAATGAAAGACGATTTTCTTACAGAAGAATTTTGTTAATATTGTTACCAAAATGTCCACGACTTAGTGGAGATCGAGAAAAATGGTAATTTGTAACAATATTAAAAATATTAGTAAAGATCAAAAATGATTAAAAAAAGATGTTAGCATTAATATATTAACCAAAAAATTTGGCAAACGACTGCCTACATCATAGACTTAAGTTGCAAAAATGAAAACACGAGATGATGAGTTTCTGTGGATTATGGTACTTTGTTTTTTCCCTTTGTTATTAATAAATATATGAACTGCTAATTTACTAAAGTAATAATTAAAAACAAGAAAAGAAAAATCAAAATAAATGCCATTATTTTAAAAAGTAGGCGAAAATAATTAAATATATTTATTAAATAAAGTAAAATTGAAATATAAGAAATGACTAATATTTCATATGAAATAAAGCAAAAAAAAGCCTAAAATGGGAATAAAAAAAGTCACGAAAAATCGTGTCAATTCCGAACAATAACAAACACTATTTTTTTGTTAAAAATGCTTTTTTTTATAGAAAATATTTTTTGAAAAAATTGAAGTCAACGTGTTTCTGTTTATTTACTATAAAACACACATAAGAACAGGAACAATGACAATAAGAAGAAAAACCATAAAGGCTCATTAATGTCAATGGCGCTTAGAAAGAAAACTAAAAAAAATTCGGTAACCAGACAAAAGCTTGAAACAAACATCGTTGCAAACATTTTTTTTTATAATTATTGTAACAAATAAACCGCAGTACAAATCGTCCCTCACAGGGAGGCGTCGTTTATAGTGCTCTAATAACCGAAAAAAAGAGTTCCTTGAAAGTTTATTTTATTAAAAGAAATTTGCTGAAAATTTTGAATATCGTTGTGAATGCCGAAATCACTTCATACGTGGAATAATTCACTGGCACCATGTAAAGTTTGGATTCATTATGTCAAGAAGTTGATTTCATAATAAATGACACACCGAAAAAATCTTAAAGGCTCTAATAGTGGCAGTAGTAGTTCGATTTCAGCATCCTTGGCCACGTCTAGCAGTTTAACGCATCCTGGCAGCGCTTCAACACTCAGGCAAATTATTCTCTATTCACATTGTATTTTATTATATGTTTATACGCGTAGTAGTTATCAAGAATAAAAATTAAATTTTTATATTTATACAATTACATTATATCAGATTTATTTCGCAATGCATCAACTATTACTCTTTAATTTAGCATTTAGCTAGGACAGTTCAGTCTTTAGTTTAAATGTTTAAAAAATAAAAAAAGAGAAAAGATATTGCTTGGCTAAGCAGTACACCCTACCGCTGAAGCGGAGCATGGTTGGGTGTGCGCGCGAGTGGGGGTAGGGAATGTGCACTGACGGACTAGGAAGGAACCAACGAACAGCGAAAGGTACAGATAACGGGCCTCACAGACGTACTTAACTCGTGGGCCCACTCACATTGTGTGAGCTCCTTAAGGCTGTATTTTTTTTCTTTTTTACCTCACATTTTAATTTTAGTTTTTGTCTTGCGGTACGGCATACTGCAAAAATTGTGTAAACGCTCTACAGTGCAAGGAGTTACGTCGCCACAGCTCATAAGAGATTTCTTCGGAACAAAAAAAATCTGGCTACTTTATTTGAAACGCAATGGTTTCACTATCCTGTCACCTATTTTTTTCTTAACGTTTTTCTCCATTTCGTTTTTGTATGTCTATTAACCTTAAGGTTCATTAGAATAATTTATTAGTTGTAACTATTTCTGATTCGGGACCGAACCTATCACTGTATTCAGAATAAAGATTAGTTAATGCTTTTTTGAGGTGTTCTGTTACATTTTTCTGTAAGGTTATTAATATTTCAGAGTTTCTTGGTTGTCGTTTGCTCGGTTCAGTTGTAATTACTTGATAACCAACGATATCTTTTATATAGTTACTACATCGCGTTATTTTAATGTAATCGTGTTGTTATTAGTTTGCTGTAGAATAAGAATTGATGATCTTCCAGCCTTTACCAAAGAGCTTGCTATAAAAACTCCTAGTCGAGGTTCTTGATTCTATATGAGGAAGTCTAGTTGAGAACACCGAAGTTTTACTTGTACTGCTTCGAATATGCTTGTGCGAAAGTGTGTGAGCGTAAAACAACGTGGTCACAATCTTGGCCAAATTCCAGTTGCATATCTTAATGAAATTCATTCAACTTATTTAAAATTTTTCATAAACTTTATACCGAATAAATAAAACAAAAAGCGTGAGAGACAAATAATAAACTATTTTGTCACTATATCTTTCAACTAATTTGCAAAAAAAAATTCACCAGTTTACCATCAATTCTACCACATGGCTCAAAGATGAAAACAATAAGTACCATCATCCTGGTAGGGTAAATATTAGGTAAATATTGGTATTAGGGTAAATATTAAGTACAATTTAAGCTATATATAAAAAAAATATATACACCACAATTCAATGGTCGTGGGTTCAAACCTCAAGTGCAGTAGAGTTTTTAATAATAATAATAATAATAATAATAATATTAATAAAAAAAAAAACAAATAAAGCCGAAAGCCTTAGATGCTAGTGCTTTAAGACTTTAGTCTTAGAATTTATTCTCTGGCTAAATTTGTATAAAAATAATAATAATAATAATAACACCACAATGAACAGTATAATATAGACACATACATAAAACTTTATATATACTCATTAAATTGTATAACGAAACAACATTTTTTTGACAATATAAAAAATAAAAACCAATAACAAATATTTTTAAGATATAAATTATATTTTAAAAATTTTGTAGAGCCGAAGGCCTGTGTTGCTAGTGCTCAATGTCTTTTTGTTTAGTCTAAGAATTTACTTCATTATAATAATAATAATAATAATAATAATAATAATAATAAAAATTTTGTTTGAAATTTTGTTTCCTCAAGTGCGTGCAAAATGTAAACCAACTTAAAGTTACTATTTTTTCGTTCAACCGTCTTATTTTGTAAAAAATGGGAGAAATAAAATATAATTTACACTTTTTCACACTAGCTGATCCCACAAGTTTCATGAAATCAATGAAATCGGAGACAACGAAAATTTTCGCCGATTCGCCTCCAAGAGGATTCCTAGATATCACCAAGCACGGACATGATAAATATATAAATATTTTATCCCCATTTTAGACCCGTATCGATACCGGTGCTTTTTCATCATTAATAAACCCAGAATTTCTAGTAACGGATGTCACACCGGCGACCCTATCACAATTACTACGATCTTAAACCAACACTCGTTAAATGAAAAGACTAGACTACCATTCTTTTCGGAATTTAAAACACGTGAAGAAATGGACTTCTTAATTTTTGAATTTTATAATTGCTTGATAATTAATAGGAATTTTATACAAATTGAGGATTATACTAGACTTAAACAACAAGATGCTTATAACCAGTAATTAAAAAATACTACTTCATTTTAAACCCAATCTAGCTTCAAGAAGACTATTAAAAGAAGACCTTTCAAAAGCTATTATAAAAATCCCCGTAGACACTCAGCATGGCGACTTTTCTCTTCAAAAAACTTTTATTCAACCAAACCTTTTTATCTCCGCAGATATTTGCAGAGCAAAAAATGTCAATAGTATCATAGAGATAACTAACGATTCGAATGAAGAAAAAATCGTTTGCATCTAACAACCTATCAAAACAATATGTTATATATATTTTATAGAAATCCATAAGTCCACATAGACACCTATATTTCTTTGGTCACAAGCAACATTACGAAAGTAATAAGAGTGGAACATTTAAGTAATGAGGAAAAAAAATGTTTGCTTAAACTTTGTTAAGAGTTCGAATAAATTTTTTTCAAAGAAGACCTCGCCTTTTCAAACCAAATTAAAAACCAAATCGCAACGATATACATATGTCCAGAAGGAAGAGGTGTGTAAAGAAATAGATAAAATGTTGGGACAGGGAATTATTGAACAGGGCTTCCGTTCCTATTTGAATAAACCCAAAAGCAACGTATAGAAATGGAGATTAGTAATAGATTACCACTAATTAATCGCGAAAACAATTTTTGATTAACACTTGGCAAAAGTATGTATTTATCCACACTGGGCCAGCAGCCCGAAATCGAAATGCACCCAAAAGACGTGAAGAAGACTGAATTCTTTGTAGCTGGTAGCTCTGTAGCTACGAATTCTTCGGAATGCTTTTTGGTCTAAAAAATTCTGCATCCAAATTCCAAAGAGTTATGGATAACATCTCACGCGAGCTAATACGAGTAGCCTGTCTGATATGATTAGACGTTATTATAGTCTATTCCATTTCATTAGAAGAACACGTAAAAAAAGGTATCTACAAAATTAAGAGAATCAAATTTAAAAATCCAAACGGATAAGTCTGAATTTCTGCACATAGCGTGCACAGTTTTAGGTCAAATAATCTACACGCAGGCTATTAAAAAATTCTCCATCCCAAAGACTGAAAGAGGAATAAAGCAATTTTTAAGAATATTTAATAATAAGAATAAGAAATATCTAAAACACGGGTAACAATTCCTAACATGAAAAGGAAAATCACGTGATGCTTAAAACGCTGCAATACCTGTCAAACCGTAAGGTAGGACAGAAGACCACAAAAGCCAATGTTCGTGGAATCCGGAACGGCAACACAATTGTTAAATATTTTGCACATGGGGGTATATTGTATTGGCAGAATGATATCTGTTAGAGTCCAAGGACAGCCTTTTAATATTGAAAACCATCAAACATTGATGTAATACAAATACCGGAAACTCAAGGCATCGTCCCCATAAAGCTAGAAATGGTAAAAACAATATCCGGCTATAAAAATATTATGGCCTGGATTGGGCTGTCTGGATAGTTTGCCAGATTAACATGTTCCCAAGTACGATTATCATAAAGGAACTTAGCTCTTCACTTATACCCATCTGCTAATTTTCTTGTCTCGGACTGTCCGATGCTTTTGTGGAAGTCTTTGATACGTCTTCATTACTCACATAAGTTGGCTATCCATATCTCTCCACCAGATCCCTTTTTCATGTCGATCTTGTTAATCCATTTATAGGCACGATTCTTATCTCTGGTGAATTAATGCACACTTTTTCGTTTGAACTGTGGAAAATATCCATTCCACTCCATCTCGCACTGAATCACGTCCTGGTGGTTTTTCTTAGTAGTTACACTTATTTTTTGTAACTTTGTCTAAAAATCTCTGTTGAAGGATGTGTTGCCCTGTGTTATTGGGTGTTTAGCGTACCCAAGGAATATAGCTTCTTTTCTTTTGGTATGCCATTTCTCCCTCTTCTCTTCCTTTCGTAAGTCAGTTACTGCTTCACGGTACAGTTACCCTCTTATATGATTTAACTTTTGATTTTTACCATACCAATATACTTTCGGGAGTAATACCCCGCGTACATTTCTACATAGAAATCTGTTTAACAATTAAATTGATTGTAACTTGTTTGGTATATATGTGAGCAAACACCTACCTTTTTTGATTCATTCTTTCACATAAATCACTTTCGCACATTGTACAGCAACTAAGAGTTGGATGCCATTTTCCGCCAATAAATTTTTAATTTTTGGAAAGCAATAATCAGAACTCTTATCACTTTTCAAAGCCTTTATGCTATCATCCATATGTTACATTTTAATTTTTGATGAAGTGAACAAAAGTTTTACGCGAAAAATTATCTATAAAATTTAGCGAACATTGTAAAGCGTCAATCGAATTGATTTCCATTTTACTGTATAATTCGGAAGCCTATCAGTTCTACCAATCGTGCGCCACGATAGCCTGTTATATAAAACAGTAGTCTTGCGAACTTTTGTTTTAAGTAAGTCACGTAGCTTTCAGCTGCCACACTAAACTTTAAATTTTTAAAAGCAATGGAAACCATCTTTTTAAGCAGCATAGTTTACATTCAGTTCCAATATGCCGTTGTCATGGCTACCACCAGCAATTACATTTCCAGCGGGATTAACTACTGTGTATGATCTGTTTGTGAATATGGCTTTATGGTCCCTTTTTACTATTCTCGAAATGGATAACAATTTTATGCGCCATGCTGGCACAAAGAGTAAATAAATAAAAATTACCTTCCTTTTTAGAACGAAGATTTCTTGATGTTTCAATATTGCAACCGCTTCTACATGTACTGTTAAGTAGAAGTAGGTCGCTGTGGAATTTAGAGGACATTTGATAAGATAGGAAGATATTATTAGAAGAATATGGCGAAGAACGTTAAAAAATACGTTAAACAATGTCAGAAATGCTAAAGGGCTAAGACTACTAAACGTGTAAAAAATTCAACAGTTTTAACGCCAACTTCGATACGGGCTTTCGACACGATTTTATTATTGCCGTAGCGCTATTTTCCCGATCGATTGATGCAAACCAATATGCAGTGACTATAATATGTGACCAAGCCATAGACAAAGAAAACAATAAAATAAGTGAGGAAAAAGCAGACCATAAAAATAGACTTCAGGTATACAGCAACAAAACCAAATGAATGTTGAATTGTACACTACTGATCCACTTATACCTTATACCAATTTTGGTACACGGCTATGTGGATGTATAAAATAAGCAGAAGGACTTGAAGTAGAGCTATCTCTTATTAAATTGATCGATTCAGAATCATTTTTTGTGTCGATCTCAGCTCGCCTCGCTTGCTGTCCGCCTTGTTTTCGTGTCTGGAGTCTAAAAATCGAAACCTTTGAGATATGATGATGTTTGGTATACTGATATACGTTTGTCGAAGACCGCTATTGAAAGTAGATCGGATTGGACCATTTTTTCGGCCACTTTTCCACACAAGTCCTTACTTTGAAAAATTTTTACAGATAAGTGTATAAAGCTAAGTGGCGTAGGGTATATAATGGTGGCCCTTGTTCCACTATAATGTTTTACATGTTTTAATCTCTTTAAAAAAAATAGGATGATAAAATTAAACAGACGTAAAAGAATCCTCAAAGAACTGATAAAACATTATCAGTATAATTATTTTTTTGTTTCCACAGTATAAATTATTCCTAGAAATGCGTGCGTGTGTTCACGCAATTATATGTATAAGCAAATGTAATAGAATCTTCAATTTTTGATTTTTTTTCCGATTTTCCTCTTACTATATTGATGCAAGCTCTTTTCATAGTTAAGCATAACGCATTTTCTTTCATTTCAATCGCTATTTGGTGACGTCCCTTTGCTTCATTTTCTTCTTTTTTCAAACATAAACGCACACATAACATCACATGAGTATTTCTGCAATAGCAGATAAAGTATATATATTTTGCTTTATTACCTAAGCATAATGCGCAAAATTCAGTCAACGCGCTCATTTCTGTTTTCTTCTTCTGGGGCTATAAAGATCGCTATCTTGGCCTAATCTGCGAAGGTATTTCATTGAGTAACAAACATTTTATTACATTTGTATAATAATATGCTTCCCGGTTGCTTGGGACCTAACTTTTCACATATATATACATACTTCCCTCCGTGAAGCGCTTATTTTTCCCAGCATGAACGTTTTCCCAAACTGCTTTCTTCCATTAAATAATTTATAATATAATAATTTAAATATAATAAGAAATTTATAATATAATAGTTGGCGGGCCGTTATGTTTGGTGGTAGCGTGTCGGATATGACGCACGTTGCACCAAGTTACGTTGTGAGGAGACTGCAACATGTCCTTACTGCTGCTGTTCGAATTTCCAGCGACTCTACCATTCGTCCATTAAAGCAAATTTTCTTCGCCGTTCAATCTCGTCACTCTGCACCTTTTGTAATTGGGGTTTGTAAGGATCTGTCTTAGCATACAGATGGATTGGCATCACGCCAGCCATGGCCAATGGTGCGTCTTCTGACACTCTGCGATATGCGGTGCAAACTCATAGAGTGCAGAATCGATGTGCTGCCTCATTGCGTCTTCAATGTGATTGTACCTCGAGTTCCAAATGGGCCGGCCATATAATATAGTTGCTGTTACTACCTCTATCATCAAATTTCGGGAAACTTGCTTAGGGCCTCGCGTTTTTGCTAGTAGTTGCGCCAATGCCTTTCTTGTGTTCGCTGCTCTTCCATTCGTGTGTTTCCTAGTTGTTTTATGGCGTCGTGGGACCACGATAATGATGAGGGAATATGCTACTCTTTTTTCTCTGAGAGTAGCTACGTTGCAGTACCAATTCGCTGCAGTGAACGCATTTTTAATGTCCGACGTTGTAATAAGCGTTATAATTATTTTGTGTTCTTTCCGTTTCGATTCACTCCGTCTATGGCCAGTGCTCCTTTTTCTTTTGAATTCAAATGGGCAATTCGACGAGCCATTAGAGTTTTCAAGCGATTCGTCTATTCTATTTCGAATTAATTTCTCATAAACTTTGCCGATCGTGTGCAGCAGACAAATCGGAGGGCAATCTGTTGCCTCAGACTTCGGCGACAGAACAAGTGTGTGGAGTTTGCACTTGTCCGGGAAAATGGTATTTCTCAGGCAAGGTGTTCGCAAACATCGCATGATTCGGTTTGCTTTGTAGCGCTGTTGGGAATGCCACGGGACCCGGGTCTTTTTTATCTTTGGTTTGCTTGGCGATGGCGACAGTTTCGTTGTTTGAAGTGCATCTGATATTTTCCCTCACCTCTATTAGTAGATATTATGCAAAAGTGTTTTCCTGTGGGAACAAGATCTGGACTCCACAAACTTTGAACATTTTAGATGGTGCAAGCTTCTTTATCACCAGTTTATTAGCATCTCTCTGCCTCTTCAAGTAGCTTGTAAAAACAGTTTTTATCGCTTTTGAACTTCGCTTTTTTTTTACACTTCGCTTGATAGTTTAGATAAGCTCCTTGATCATTGCTAAAATCTCTGCTCTGCCCTGTTGCATTGAGCTCCTAGTTCACCTATGTCGCCGGACACAGGCTTTATGTACTTTCCGAAAGAGAGTCGTCACACTCATACATCACCAGCTGGTGTAAAACAATAACTGGGTCTACGGAGAGGCCATTTCAAATTTTTTGTATGCTGGATAGGTTGGAGCACATATATTATGTCTAGGTGGCCGCTGTGAGTGTAGACATCGCTAACACTCCATGCCATCCGTGAGACTAGCGCAGTGCCCAGCCACGTCCATATTTCTCCAAAACGTTTCATTAATTGGGTGTCGCGTCATTAGCACCGCATGAGTCACGAAGTACACCGTCATCACCGCAGAAATCACAGGCAAACCGACAAATTAACCGGATTACGACCACTGATCAACCTGTCCTCTTTTTCTTCCCTCCTCTCAGAGTAAAGTAAATATCTTACAAATGCCCAAAAGAGTTACCTATTTCGAAGCAACATAAGCCTTTGTACAATCTTATTGCCCTCAAAACTTAAAAGCTATTCCAATTATGGATTTTTTGTTTTTTTATTCACGGAGAAATTTCTTGGAACGAACCACTGGTAACCTCTGAATGATATCCCAGACATAAACACCAATTTGCACATTAATTTCGTCAGACTTCTAGGGCAAAACGATAAACTCTATTTGCATCTATCTATCCATATCTATTTACTATTAGGTTTCCTCTCTTTTGCTTTATTCTGATGTTGTCATCGTCAAAATTCCAACTACGGTTATAAAAGCATATTCCCTGATTAGCTGGTTCCCTGGTAAAATTTGATTTCTCTACGGTGGTACAAAGGAGAGGCGAGGGTAGATGTAAGATGGAAACGCAGTTGGTGATATAACAGGCGAAGAGATTGACCTAAGCAAAGGAGGACAAATGATGACAAGACAGGCGAAAACCGGACGCCGACTCTAAAGTACTGAATGATATACCAACATATGCAGCGACATTTCAGACTACAACTATGTACTTTTGTTTGTACGCACGATTAAAGCCAAGCTTTTTTTATTGCCATGGATGCAGTGAGCTAGTCCACGGTAAGCAAAAACACAATAACTCCCACCAAAGCCCAATATATAATATATGAATTACATGTCCACGAGTATTTAACTTTTTATTTGCAATAAAGTTTCACTCTCTACATCTGGGTGTACCATGAGAAATTTATTTATTATGATCTTTTAAAAACTTTGTGCGGTGTTTCCCATAAACGTAAATTTTTGGAGGTCTATTGAAAAAGACTTAATAGCGTCATCTAACGCTATCCTGGGATGTTTGCGCATTTCTTTGACAATATGATCTAGGCGGTGTTCATTAATCTAGCGTAAGACAAGCCATTTGGAGCCGTTGTTTTCAATCGAAAATTCTGAACTTATTCCTTCAGTTCATTTAAAATATCGTTTTCATCGCATGCAGAGTACGTTACGGAAGAGAATACATGCGGCGGCAGAAATTCTTCCGATCTCTCGCATAGGCATATATAACTTCTACAAACAAAATTATCTTGCGTTTAGTGTGGTTTTTTTTTTTTTACACGTTACGCGGTTTTATTTATGACTCTAACAACGTTATTTATCTTCGTTATTCGTCCAAACTAGTAATGGATAACGAACATGGAATCCTCAGTGATTGCATCAGCGATCCTTTCGGAGAAGATGTAAATAGTATTTGGATGGATGAAACTATATATTTGATTGATTTTGATAAAATTTTGTTGGCTTACGTTACTGGGCACATAGTTATCGTCTCACTCGCCGTGAAACAAGTTTTTACACACCCAATAATTAATTTAAATATATAAAGAAAACTATAAATTGTATTTATTTGACAACGTCAATTTCAATTTTGTATGCCTGGGTGGATGAGTAGGTAAAAGATTTCGACTAACATATCAATGGTCGTAGGTCCACACCTCAAGTCCAGCAGAGTATTCAAAAAAGTCAGTAGCCTTAGATGCTACGGCTTCAATATATTCGTCTTACAATTTACTTCTATGAATAAATTAATAATTATAGTAATAATACTTCCACTTTCGCCGCCGGTGTGTCACAAATTCCGCCATTATCTTTCATGTAATTAATCTATTCTTATGTTCTTGTCTGGCATACTCAAAGTACATAAATTGAATTACGGCGACTTTGGACCTCACAGGAGGAATTAAATAGTAACTCAAAAGCAGTTTTCCTGTAATACATGCCCAAACTCCTTATTTGCATTCACCTATCAATATACGAATGCCCACCCATTGTTGGTTAACATTATATCGTGTAACGGCAATGTCTGGAAATTCTCACTGTTTGCCTGAATATGGAAATATTGACTTTATTATTTTAAGCCCACTATAAAGTGCCTCTTGACTAGAATCAAAACTAGCTAGTCCGGGAGATATGAGGGGGCTTCAAATTTTTTTCGTATGGACTTTCCACGGACGGTTACATCTAACGGAAACACATGTGCTTTACTCTTGTAGAAATAAGCAGACAGACGAAACCTATTTACGGAACGGACAGATCATAAGATCAGGATAATTCTGTTCTTTACTATTCCTATGGTTCCTTTCGGGACATGATTTGCTATGGCAGACCCGGAAGTTGGGTCCGATGACCCCTCTACTCTATATTCCAACCATATAACAGCAACAACAAACATTTTTATATCGTTTCTCTGCTCCTGATTCATGTCGCTTTCAATAGTAAAAACAATATTAATGTCTCTATATTAATTAAAGGAAAGGGATTAAGCGTGTGTTAAGTGGATTTTTTATTAAAATGGTATTCCGGCACTCTCACCAGAACATTGTTGACGAAAAGAAAGACATGATATATTGCTGAGTCGATAATTTCATTTGCTTTATTGAATAAAATGTAGTGCTTATAAAATGATTAGCTTACAAACTATACATAGATAAATATGTTAATAATAAATTGTTTATCCATATCAGTTCCGAATGATAGTATTATCTTCACTCAGGCAAATATGCGGACGTACATAAACAATATTGCAGGTCGTTTTTCAGAGACTATTTTAATAACATGAAAGAGTAGAGAGTAATTGCACGATCACTAAGCACACATGCGTATGTATGAGAACACAACGACAAGTGCCGGACCTATCGCAAGAACATATGCAGAATGTGCAATCTAAAATATTAAAAATAAACAGGAAAGGTGAACAGATAACGAAAGAAAAGATTATTGAAAGAAAATTTGAAAGAAAGACCGGACTTGGTACTTTGGAAACGTTCAAATTCTACCAAAATAACGACCTCAAGCGTAAGTCCCGCTTAATTCAAAAATGGCTGTGGCACAAAGTGCTTCATCCTCTTCCACAAATCACCAGACATGAATCCCATCAAAAATATATGGGATGAATTGGACTGCCATGTGTGAAAACACTCAATCCCTTCCGTCCAGGACCTGAAAAGCAGACTATAAGAGAAATGGAGTAAGATTTCCCACACAAGAAAAATTATACAAAATATTTCAAAACGTGTAAATAACGTTGTTAAGCAAAAGCAAACCCCTCCAAATATTAATTTTTAATAATATGCTGCTTTTTTTTTCGTATTCTTCCTTATATTAAAAAAAACCTGTGTTAATGCCGCTTTGTTTTTTGAGGGAATAAAGTTATAAATTATGTTATGTTTTCCCCTGACTGTTTTCCTGTTAATCTCTAGGGAATTCATTACTTACGGAAATCGACTAGTAAGCATTAACTGGATTTGGGATTTTCGTAACACTGCCCTCCACTTAATCTTGTTCGTCCCGAACAAGGTCATTTCGTTAGGCGGTTAGTCGATCCAGGTGTACCACTTTGAATCTAGTTTTGCATCCGGGATGTTTTCGTATTCGATAGACCACGTCATTTATCCTTGTGATGATTTTGTACGGACCCTCCCAGTTACATCGCAGTTTTGGTGACATACCTTTTTTACGTGAAGGATTGTATAACAATACTAAATCTCCCTCCTTAAATCCATCGGCGTTAGCCCTCAGATCGTATCTTGCTTTCATTTTGTCACTTACGATTTTCGTTCTATTTCGAACCTGTCGGTGCATGTTATCCATTATCACCCTCAATTTAGCAACGTATTCGATCTCGGTCCTTTGCGCATTAGGGGGTGTCCCGAATTTCAAGTCTGCGGGTAGCCTCAGGTTAGACCCGAACAAAATCTTTGCCGGGGGTAGAGCAGTGGTGCTGTGCACTGCTGATCTGTATGCTATTAAAAAGATTGGTATGTCCCAGTCCAGTATCCCAGTCCTGCTGATTGTCGTCGATCACTTTCCGCAGATGTTCTTGGAGAGTTCTATTAAACCTTTCGATCATTCCGTCAGACTGAGGATGCAACGGAGTCGTTCTAGTTTTATTAATGCCAAATATTTGGCAAACCTCTTGAAAGATCGAAGATTCAAAGTTTCTACCTTGGTCTGAATGCAACTCTATGGGTGTTCCAAAC